>CAKNXH010051588.1:0-16666 GCA_932178445.1 Andricus quercusramuli | reverse complement strand
AATTTATATATTTTGAAAATCGGTTTTTTATAGTAAAACTTTTTTCATTAACATAATTGAAAGTTGGTGCAAAAACAGGAAAGGTGTGTTGATTCGAGTCGAATCGATTGACCTATAATATTATTAAATGTTATTGAAGAGTCAGGAAGCTATGGTAATGCATAATATTTGAAAATACGGTTTTTTATAGTAAAACTTTTTTTATTAACATAATTTAAAGTTGATGCAAAACAGAAAAGGTGTGTTGATTCGCGCCGAATCGATTGACCTATAATATTAATAAATGTTATTGAAGAGTCAGGAAGCTATGGTAATGCATAATATTTGAAAATACGGTTTTTTTATAGTAAAACTTTTTTCATTAGCATAATTCAAAGTTGATGCAAGAATATAAAAGATTCCTTGGTTCGAAACGAATCGATTGACCTATAATAATAATGCATTTTATCAAAGAATAGGGAAGTTATGGTAATTTACATATTTTGAAAATCGGTTCTTTATAGTAAAACTTTTTTCATTAGCATAATTCAGAGTTGATGCAACAATATAAAAGATTCCTTGGTTCGAAACGAATCGATTGACCAATAATTTTAATGCATTTTATCAAATTGTATGGAAGTTATGGTAATTTATATATTTTGAAAATCGGATTTTATAGTAAAACTTTTTTCATTAGCATAATTCAGAGTTGATGCAAGAATATAAAAGATTCCTTGGTTCGAAACGAATCGATTGACCTATAATAATAACGCATTTTATCAAAGAGTAGGGAAGTTATGGTCATTTATATATTTTGAAAATCGTTTTTTTTTTATAGTAAAACTTTTTTCATTAACATAATTCAAAGTTGATGCAAGAACAGAAAAGATGTGTTGATTCGAGACGAATCGATTGACCTATAATATTAATACATTTTATTGAAGAGTATGGAAATTGTGAAATTGCATAATATTTGAAAACACGGTTTTTCATAGTAAAACTTTTTTCAGTATCATAATTCAAAATTTATGCAAGAATGGAAAAAATCTCTTGATTCGAGGCAAATCGATTCATCTATAATAACAATAATACATTTTATTGAAGATTAGGGAAGTTCTGCTCATT
Source organism: Andricus quercusramuli (assembly GCA_932178445.1). Classification (NCBI taxonomy): domain Eukaryota; kingdom Metazoa; phylum Arthropoda; class Insecta; order Hymenoptera; family Cynipidae; genus Andricus; species Andricus quercusramuli. Next base: position 15,562 of record CAKNXH010051588.1, on the reverse strand, counting down.
TATAATATCTGAATCATCAGTTTCAAACAGAAAAACTTTTTTCATCGACATAATTTAAAGTTGATGCATGAATAGGAAAGACTTGTTGATCATAATTTTTCAAATGGAGTAATATTATGACAATTTTTGTGAAGAAATCATGAAGCTGGGAAAGGGATAGGGTGCGACAGAACTTTTTCTTTCCCTTTTCCAGCTCAAAAAATTATTATTTTGAACGCAAGATTTGATTTGTTTGATTTGTCTTTGAATTTAAAACATTTTTTGTATTATTTTGTAATTTTTCATTTTTGGTAAGTTTCTATTTTTAAATTGAGCAAAATGAAGACTTTGGTTTGTCTATTATTGAAAAAAATAACTAATGCTTCCTCTATGAGGAAGAAAATACATTTGCTAACGGGAAGCATAGTGCTCGTGAAATGAGCACCATATAATTATAAATACAAACAAAGTGGAAACACTCGAGATCGAATTCACAGCTGGTTTTACAAATAATGAGAAATATAGTCTCAATGTTACCCTTTGTGAAAAAATATTATAGGAAAATCATTATAGACCTAGCTATAATGATTTTCCTGTAACTTTTTTGCGATTACAGGAAAAATGATTCGAGAATAATTATGGAAATTAACAATAACAAAATATTGAAATACTTAGTACAAAAAATAGAGGAAAGTATAAGTTAATAATTTATTTTGAAGTGCTGACACAAAAGTACATAAAAATTTACATATTTGAAACAAGCTTCGTTTATATTGTGGCGGATATAATGAAATCTGAAAGCTATGTGTATCTTATACTTTTTGGAATAATTATTTCAATTTTTCTCATTTCTATAACTATTTTCCATAATTAATTTCCGGTAATGCATTTGAAATGTTCGAGAAAAAAAATACATAAAGAGTATTAATTTTTTCTAAAGAACTAAGAAAATGGAAGATGTAACATTTTTAGAGCCGTAAAATATTTCCACAATTGAAAAATAAATTTTTATCGCTACACCACCTACTTTTTAATTGTTATCAATGTCGGTATTTAGTCCCTTTCTCATCATTAGCAATTTAATATTTAATGTAACTTTACTGGTAATTTTTAGAAAATAAAAATGTATCTTTATAAATTAAAAAAAAATTATATATTTATTAATAACACAAAAAGTGGTTAATATTCACAAAAAAGGCCTATAATGTAAATAGAAACAGTTATATTTTCGAAACTGTCGATTCAATTACACATTCCCTAGTAGCAAGATAACTGCAGACTGGCGCAAGTTGGGCGCCAGAAAAAGAAGAATCTGTTTGCAGTCTGGCGCCCGGCTGGTTCCGCTTTGGCGTGCTGTTCTGGCACCAGAGTCTGGTGTAGCAGATCATGGCCCAGATTGGTCATGATATACTCCAGACAAAATTGAAATAACCTAAAATGGTACTAAATAGGTTTCTGTAATAGTTTTACACTATATTTGAGCCTTTTCTAGGAGAATATACTGCGGAATTCCAGGAGACTCACTGAAATATTAAAAACATAACCTGTTGTCGTATCAGCTTGCATGTTTGTTCATATTTGTGAATCGTTCAAATTTCCGATTGCTAGATTTTCAATTTCATTATTTATATCCTACATTAATCATTAGTGTTTAAACTAAATACCAGATTCTGGTTCCTTTATTCACCAGATTCTGTTTTTCATCTGGTCTGATCATTTCTCCCGCCAGTCTGGTCGACTAGAGGGAGCAGATGCTGAGCCAGAGTCTGGCCTTTGTCATACAAAGCAGACGTTGCTACTAGGGTTTATTTTATCGGCTAATAAATTAGCGAAATTTTATTTAGAAATTTAGTTTAACAAATGCAAAGGTACAGAAAAATGTCACATTTATGTACATTATAGAATAGAGAAAACTGAAATTCTACAATTTAAAACTGTATTGAATCCAATCAGACGTATTCGACAGTCTTTATACTGCAAAAGTAACTTTATTGGGATATAATGAACAAAACTTGTGTTTTAACAATAACCAAAAAATAACCATTTTAGCACTTCCATAGCCTTATTAAAAACGTTGTTACGTTTTTTTTTAAATTCAATCTTATACCATCGTAAGCTTCATTTATGGTCAGATTTTTCGTAGTTGTAGACCTTTTTTAAACTTTTTATACTGAATTATGAAAGTTTTCGTTTTTAAATTCGAGATTGGAGGTTTTGTTCATTTTCGCGAATGAATGACGCAGGGAGAAAAGTAAAAAATTCAGGATTTACATTTTATGTAAATCAGGTCCTCATTTTATCCCCTTGAAAATTTAATTTTAAAATATTTAGACAACTTCAACTTAGTCATTACCTCGGATAACCAAGCCTCAAAATAGCAATATTTTTGGCTATTTTGAACATTAATATTTCAATAGAAAAAGGCTGGGGGTGAACGCAACATCTTCAGGAGGATAAAATGAAGACCTGATTTACATATGATGTAAATACTGAATTTTTTAATCTTTCTCGCTACGCGGTATTCATCCGCGATAACGAACGAGATCTTCAAAGTGTAAAATTTTGAAACGAAAATATTTTTAACATCAAAAGTTGAAAAAAGTGCTACAAATATGGACAGTTTGACTGAAAATGAACCTTACGAGGTAGGTTTCATTAAAAAAAAGTAAACACAATGATTTTAATGAGCCTATGAAAGTGCTGAAAAATAACTATTTTAACTTGCTGTTAAAATACAATTCCTATTCATTATTTCACAATAAAAATTAATTTTGCACGTTTTAAATAAAATTATGAAGACTGATTTATTGATGTAATTTTACATGGTAGAATTTGAGTTTTTCTCTATTCCCTTTGCAATTTTAAAAATAAAACTTATAAATGAAACTCAAGTAATATAATACATTTATGTGATAGATAAATCAAAAAAACAATGAGTATTATTATAGTTATAAGTATAAAAAAAAATTATTAGGCTGCAACGACACTAAATCTGATGGTCTCGTTTTTGTTGCAATAGTATTAAATTTATACGAAACTCTGCATCAATCTATAGCATTAAAATAATTCATTTCTTTTACGCACACTATGAATCACTGAAACTTTTTTTTTCATGAATACTTAATTTGTTTATTTACATTTGTCATATCGCCTAATGTATCTGTCAGCAAGAAGCGCAGCAGCGCCGCCAGCGGATTAGTTCATCGCTGGCATCAAACTTTAGCCAGCGCTTTGGGGCCATTCATTAATTACATGAGGGTCCCGAGGGGGAGGATTTTTTTTTAAATCTCTACATGACCTCACCTCAGGGGAGGGGGGGGGGTAAACCATTCTTACGTTATATAAATACGTCAATTATTGTTTCAATTTGAACGATCACAGTCTTAGTATGTTTCAAATCTTATCTTATTTTATTATATTATAATTATGCGTATTAATACGCATTTTCCAAAGACTAATATTATTTTTTCAAAAAATAAAAATCTTTTGTTTATGTCAAATAATAACGTGTTCTAGTTTTTCAAATGATATGCAACTATTCAACGCTATTTAGAAAAAATCTAAGTTAAATATTCCAGATAACATTCTGTTAGCACACTGATGGCGTATGTGCACGCAGATGTGCGGATCGACGCGCAGATTGTGCTCTCACCTGATGAGACATATGCGTCATCAATTGCCTGGCATATGTCTAGCAGAATCTGGGATGCATGTCGCTAGCAGATCTGTTACGCATATCGCTTGCAGATTCGACGCATATCTGCGACAAATATAAAATACATGCAACTTATATAAGTGTAAAATAAAAAGCAAGTAATATATTTCATAAACATTTTAGTTAAATATATAAAACATATTTTTATATACAATTTGCGAGAATTGTCACTGATCAAAATTGCGAAACTCCAATTCGCACTAGTGCGAACTTTATGTATGCGCAGATGGAGTGTAAAATGAGAACAAAAAGGAATATAATGAATATCATGTTAGTTCGTCGGTACATGTGCACGCATGAGTGCACATGTACCGGCGAACCATACGTCTTGAATTACGATTTCAAGGGAAAAAACCGCAATTCCAAGATTTTTTGGAAATAGTGAAATCTTTCGATGTAATGGAAGTTGGAAAGAAGATCACGGCACAAAACATAACCCAATTTTATAATTATTAAGAAATTGCACGATTTCACGCGTTTGTATATTGCATTGGATTTTCACGCCATGCGACCTGTATGTAACAAAGGAAAATAGTTACCTTGACTTTTAAGCCGTGTTATCTAACCACTGAGCACAAAATGATGCAAATAAGTGCGAAAACAACGCGACTCACTTGCGAGCTCGATGAAATTCGCAAACTGGACATTTGCCGGCATGCGCGCGCATTGTTGTAACATTGATGTTGATTTGACGAACTTCATTAATCTATTTTTATAATATTCAATACATTCAGGATGGCCTGGAAACATGGAGGAGATAAATAATTTTTTTTAACAAGGTTGTATATAAGTACCGGTACCGACAAAAAAAATGCGCGATATCACTTTAAAATAAAAAAAATTTGGTTATATTTAAAAAATTAATTTTGCTAGAAAAAAAAATAAAGATAGAAGTCGTAATTTTGTAAATTTTTCGAAATAAAGTAAATTTTTGAAAATTTTTGAATACTTTATAATTTTGTACATTTCCGGAAAATGAACGAAACTTAAAGTTTCCAATTTTTCAACATTTCCAAAGTTTAAAAAAATTCCCAAACCTTTTTTAATATTTCCAAAATTTCCAAAAATCTACAAAATTAAAAAAAATTCCTTAAAAAAATTTCCATATTGTTTTGAAAATGGTTTGTATAACTTTTTAATAACATTTAATTTTATAAGTAATAACTATAGGAAAATTAAATGTTATTAGAAAGAATTCTGCCTTCATAGGGACTGCAGACTCTGCGTCACCCAGATAACAATCGTGCGTCTCACATCACCCTCATTGTGTGATTATCATGCCGTCTCATTATCGGCCATGTATGTTAACAAAAATTTAATTGTTCCATGAGTTCTTTCAAGGGCTCCATTGCTTTGTGGATGGAAAGCAGTTGTTTTGATATGCTTGATTCTAAAAAGGTTTTCAAATTTTTGAACTAATTCCCATACAAAGTTAGCGCCCTGGTCAGTTAAGATGTGCTTTGGCGAAGAAAATATGTAAATGTAGTGATCTAGCAGGTTTGTTAGTATGCTTTCGCTTGTCGTTTCCCACAGTGCTATAAGAATTATATATTTCGTAAGCACATCTTGAATGGATAAAATATATTTGTTTCCACTCGTTGTTTCCGGTAATGGGCCAACTATATCCATCGCGATCTTCTCATTTGGCTGCTTCGGCATTTCCGGAATGACTGCTTCAACCTTGGGACGAATTCTGGTCAATTTTTCGCGTTGGCATGTTTGACATTTCTTAACGAAGTCGATTACATCTTTCTCCATATTTTCCCACGATGTTTGTTCGCGTAGTCTTTTGATTGTCTTATTCTCGCAAAAGTGGCCAGTGGCCACGTTTCCGTGTGCCTCTTCCAACAGATTTTGTTCATCTTCTTCACTCAATTTTTTGTCAGGTCGTTCGCACAGGAAAAATGTGTGTTCTGTGAATTTCTTCTGTAATAGAAAATTCAACATATCTCCGATGCGTACACGTTCCGTAATTTGGATTAAGGGATCTTCCATGTGAAATTTAAGTATGCTCCAGGTTTTGTTTCTGGTAAAATCTTTAATTTTTATGTAGAGGAGTTTGACCCATTTTTCTTCATCATAGTCTGGCAACTGGATTCTTAACAGAGAGAAAATATTTTGTTTGCTAATTTTAATCCAATTGAATTTCTCTTTCATCTATTGGTTCGTGATTTCGCAATCTTTCAGAAATTGGTTGGTTATTTTCGCCTGATGATGATGATGTATCAATCTCATCGACTTCTTGGGAGTCATTTACTTGATTTATTTGTGCATTCTCTCCAAATTGTTCTGAGAGATTTCGATCTTGAATAGGGTGCATTCTTGAAAGCGCGTCAGCTGTCGTGTTTTCCTTTCCTTTTTTATACACGATCTTGTATGCGTAAGCTTCCATCTGAAATCTCCACCTCATCAACCTGGAAGAAGGGTCTTTCACGTTGAAAAGCCACGTCAGAGCTTGATGGTCCGTTTGTATTATGAATTGACGTCCAAGAAGATATTGTCGAAGACGCTTAACTGCCCATACGATTGCTAATGTTTCTTTTTCGGTAGTGGTAAAGTTTAGCTCTGGTTCGTTTAAAGTTCTTGAGATGTAGCAAACTGGGTGTCCCTGTTGAGATAAAATTGCCCCCAGCCAAACATTACTTGCATCAGTGGTCAGAGTAAATGTGTCCTTAAAGTCAGGATATCTTAATACCGGTGCTGAGCAAAGAGCATCTTTCAACATTTTAAAACTTGTTTCGCAAGATGGCGTCCAATTGAAGGATTGATTTTTCTTCGTCAGTGCTGTCAATGGTTTAGCTATCGTGGAGAAGTTCTTTATAAATTTTCTGTAATATCCAGCTAGTCCCAAGAAAGACATGACTTCTTTTTGTTCCTCGGGTCTTTTGAAATTTTGGACAGCAGATAATTTATATGGGTTTGGTTTCACTCCGTTTTCCGTGATCACGTGTCCCAGGTATTCCAGTTCCGGTCGAAGAAACTCACACTTGTCTGGTTGAAGTTTGAGTCCAGTGGCCCGTAAACGTTCAAACAAGATAACGAGATTTTCGTTGTGTTCTTGGAGTGTGCTTCCAAAGACAACAATGTCGTCCAGATAAGCGAAGCATATTTTTCCTACTAGTCCCCTTAATGCTGTGTCCATCATTCTTTGAAATGTGGCTGGAGCGTTTTTGAGCCCGAACGGCATGCGGTTATAGTGAAAATGTCCTTCAGGTGTAGAAAATGCGGTATATTTTTTTGAGTCCTCGTTCATTGGAATTGGGTGAAATCCTGAGCTCAAATCAAAGGCTGAACAGAATTTTGCTTTTCCCAAGTGGTCAAAAATTTCGTCGATTACAGGAAGTGGGTAAGCATCTTGATCTGTTTTTTCGTTCAATTTCCTGAAATCAATCACAAGCCTCTATTTAGGTTTTCCTGAAGCGTCGCGTTTTTTCGGGACTACCCAAAGTGGTGAATTGAATGGTGAGTCCGAGGCTTCTATTATTTTCTTGGTTAACATTTCGTTTACTTGATTTGAAATTTCTTCTTTGTGACATTCCGGGTGTCGCGGTTGACGTATATTAATATTTGCTTCGTCTTTCACGTTGATTTTATGTGACGCGAGACTTGTGCATGGTAGTGGGTCTCCTTGGAGTGAGAAAATGTCGTGATAAGAGATCGCTATTTTTTGAATCTGTGTTTTGTGGGCATCTTCAATGTGTTCAAGTCTTAAATTTCCATTCAATAATTTCAATCTAGCGTTTAGTTCCTTCTGTGTAATGTAAGTTACACACTCTTCTCGTTCTGGGCCAACATTGATAAACTTGTAATTTATCTCTTCGTCACTCAATCTCAAATCTGTTTCGGTTTCGTTACTAACAGGAATCATAACTTGTGAGTCAACAATACGGTAAATAGGTTCCGATGATGCCTTCCTCGGGTATAGGAAAATTTTCTGGTACAATCACAAAGAGATGTTCTTTCCCTTGAAACTTAAACGTGGTGGCTTCGTTTGTCCGGTGCTTATCATTTCCCATTGAAAACTCTTTGTCCATTGAAATTCTCTGGTGATATTTATTAATGCAGTTTTCTTTTATTAGATTTATCGATGCGCCACTATCGACTAATAATTTTACAGGTTTAGTTGCTCCGTGTAATTGTCCTCTGATAGAGTATAATCTTCCAGATATTGCTGATACTCTGTCTCCGTCTCCATTTCCATTTCCTGAATATCTTCTTCCATTTCTGCTTGGAGATAATTCACGCGATTCGGAGGTCGACTTCCCGAGGCTTTTGTATGAAAATTTTTTTGCTTGGAGAAACATTGATTTTCGGTTTGTCCAGGTTTTTTACAGTGACTGCAAAATAACTGGATTCTCTGCTGCAAAGGCATGCTGTGATTTGGAGGATTATTTAATGAAGGGTATTTTTGTTTACTGAATTGAGAGTTTGAGGATTGAAAAGGATATTTATTGAGGGTTGTGCGAATAGGTAGTTGGGGTTTAATCGTGTTTTTGGATAAGCGAATTTTACTTCTTTCAGCTAACCAGACTTCTGATTGGATTGCAATTTGTTGTGCTTCTCTAACATCGCTAGGATTTTTGCTTGAAACTCGGTCTGAAAGTTCTTCTCTTAAATTCATTATGTATTTTTCGAGAACTGTTTGCTCTTCATTTTTTATGCAAATTTCTCGTTCGTGTGCTAGAGGGTTTTTTGATTGTACAGCGTACAGAAGTTCGTGCATTCTTTGGTTGAATCTTCCATTGAAATGCTGCGTACTTTCCCCAGCATCTTGGACTACTTGTGATAGTTTGGTGCGATGAGTTTCTAGTGATTCAGTAGTTCCAAAGTTAGTTCTGAGAGCTTTGAAAACATCATCATAATCTTGAATCGATAAGAAACGAATAGATTTTTCCGCTTCTCCTTCGATTTTTTCTGCAATGATCCAGTCTAATAAAATTCCTGGATTTGAACACTGCGATTTGATTCTTTTCACAAGAGTGATGAAGGGTTCAACTCCCATATCGTCTTGGCCATTAAATTTTTTAATTAATTTCACTGCATCTCTCGCAGGGATAGTTTCACTCGTGGTCGAAATTCTTGCATTCGAACTTCGTGAGAGCCTGTCACTTATAAGGATGGCTTCATTTGGGGTTGTTACTCTTTCATTTGACAACCTCTGTAGAAGCCCAGGGTCAATTTGTTCTCTCTCTAACGAATGTTCTGGTTCTGCAAACAATGTGTCGTTGTTATCTACTCTAGATTCTTCATCGTTCTCCCTCTCGCTTTCATCTGAAGTCACCAGATCAAAATGTTTTGCTATCGAGCGAATTTCTTCTTTACGCGTATTTATTGCGAGTTCCATGTGGGACATCCGATCTGATAATTTTGTTAGCATGCCAATTATATCGGCATTAGTAAATACAAGAGGGGTATCTTCCGTCTGTAAAGTTGCGTTCTTCTGATTTTCGTCTGCCATGGTTTTCTTCTTAATAGTGTGTGTATGTGTGTATTTAATAGTGTACCGAAACCTTTGAGTTCCCTACTTATGTTAGCGGATGTCGGGTGGTGTGTCGCGCCGCGTTATCTAATCTCTATATCGTTCGGTACAATGATATGCTCGCGTACGCGTATAGTCCGTGGCGAAGTCAACCCTCTAGCCAGTGACTATTTTCTAATTTAAATTCACTATTTGAAACGAAAGTGCTACAACTTTGGCCAAATATTGTGAATGAATCGATGAACGTTTTTTAACGAAAGGTCTAAGTCTCGCGTAGTCGACTAGCCTTACGAGGTTTTGGAGAGTCGTGACAGAACACTCCTTATTATTTTGTTATTTTTCCTCTTTTTGTTACTCACTTGAGATTCCTAGTGAAGGTAGTTCGTGGCTGCTTCAGTGGATTTACTCGTTCTGGTCAGCCGTGGGTTTCAGAGTCCGTGAATTCTGCAATTCCAACGGTGCCAACTTGATTGGGTGACGTCTCGCCTTTTAGTCTAATTTTTTAAGACAAGGAATCACTGTGAGCCTACTTAGTTCAGCCCAGTACGTGTTTTCCTGATTTTATTTCCGTAGAAAGGTTTTAATTGATACTTTGTGAGAATGACGTATCAATCAAAAGTATCCTGGCATGGATCGCCATATTATGTGACGGTCTGAATAAAAAGTCACTTTAATTTAATTTGATCTGACGCAGATTCGTAGATCTGGTCAGTAAGTTTATTTAAATGAAACACGAGTTAACGCCGTAGCAGTTAGGCAAGGAATGATGCCTTTGGGGCCGAGGCCCTGCCGGGTCGGTCCCATGAAGAAAGAATACAGTATTCTGCCCTTATCTGTATAAAGGGAGGGAGTGATATCTATCCATTCTTAGCCTAGGAAACTACACTATTTTGGAAGAGTGCATTTATGAAGCAAGAATATTTTTACTTATTCATTCTAGCTTCACAGTTATAAATAATTCAGTTTGCACTAAAACTTACATATTTGCAGATAGATATATCAGTAAAAAAATTGAAAAAAGGCAAATTGATTTTCAAAACACATACCCAGAATGTAAAAAAAATCAATCGAAATAAAACTGGTTAATACACAAATTTAAGAAAAAGGTTTTTATGGTGCTTTATGGTTTATATGGTGCTCATTTCACAAGCACTTTGCTTCCCGATAGCAAATGTATTTGCTTCCTCATAGAGGAAGCATTAGTCATTTTTTCAATAATAGGCAAACCGAAGTCTTCATTTTGCTCAATTTAAAAATAGAAATTTACCAAAAATGAAGAATTACAGAATAATACAAAAATGTTTGAAATAACAAGACAAATCAGACAAATAAAATCTTGGGTTCGAAATAATAATTTTTTGAGCTAGAAAAGGGAAAGGAAAAGTTCTGTCGCACCCTATCCCTTTCCCAGCTTTACGATTTCTTCACAAAACTTGTCATAATATTACTCTATTTGAAAATTTATGATCAAAAAGTCTTTTCTATTCATGCATCAACTTTAAATCATGTCGATGAAAAAAGTTTTTCTGTTTGAACCTGATGATTCAGATATTATAAATGAGCAGAAATTCCCGAATCTTCAATAAAGTGTATTATTATTATTATTATTATAGATCAATCAATTTGCCTTGAATCAAGAGATTTTTTACGTTCTTGCATCAATTTTGAATTATGTTACTGAAAAGAAGTTTTACTATGAAAAACCGTGTTTTCAAATATTATGCAATTTCACAATTTCCATAGTCTTCAATAAAATGTCTTAATATTATAGGTCAGTCGATTGATCTCGAATCAACACATATTTTCTGTTCTTGCATCAACTTTGAATTATGTTAATGAAAACAGTTTTACTATAAAAAAACGATTTTCAAAATATATAAATTACCATAACTTCCCTACTCTTTGATAAAATGCATTATTATTATAGGTCAATGGATTCGTTTCGAACCAACGAATCTTTTATATCCTTGCATCAACTGTGAATTATGCTAGTGAAGAAAGTTTTACTATAAAAAACCTATTTTCAAAATATATAAATTACCATAACTTCCCTACTCTTCAATAAAATGTATTGATATTATAGGTCAATAGATTCGTCCCGAACCAATGAATCTTTCACATTCTTGCATCAACTTTGAATTATGCTAATGAAAAAAGTTTTACTATAAAAAACCGTATTTTCAAATATTATGCATTACCATAGCTTCCTTACTGTTCAATAAAATTCATTAATATTATAGGTCAATCAATTCGACTCGAATCAACACATCTTTTCTGTTTTTACATCAACTTCAAATTATGTTAATGAAAAAAGTTTTACTATAAGAAACCGATTTTCAAAATATATAAATTACCATAACTTCCCTACTCTTTGATCAAATGCATTATTATTGTAGGTCAATCGATTCGTTTCGAACCAAGGAATCTTTTATATTCTTGCATCAACTCTGAATTATGCTAAAGAAAAAAGTTTTACTATAAAAAACCGATTTTCAAAATATATAAATTACCATAACTTCCCTACTCTTCAATAAAATGTATTAATATTATAGGTCAATCGATTCGTCCCGAACCAAGGCATCTTTTATATTCTTGCGTCAACTTTGAATTATGCGAATGAAAGAAGTTTTGCTATAAAAAACCGATTTTTAAAATATTATTGAGTGCTAGAAAAAAAATGCATTAAATATTTTTTGAAATCCTTCGGTCAGTTTCAAGATATTAGTGAGGAAAATAAGCTCTCCAAATTTCATCAATTTATCTGCAACCGTGTTCTAGTTATCGTGTTCACAAAAAAGCGTGACATCGACACATCCACACATCCACACATCCATACATCCACACATCCATACATCCACACATCCACACACACACACATCCGGACAATTGCTTAGAACATTGTATTAGACATTTTTAAATTAGGGAGGGTTCGATTAAATGAATTTAAAAAATTTTAAAAATGTCACCATTACAAAGCTTCCTCTATGAGGAAGCAAAATTGAAAAAAGGCAAATTGATTTTCAAAACACATACCCAGAATGTAAAAAAAAATCAATCGAAATAAAACTGGTCAATACACAAATTTAAGAAAAAGGTTTTTAACAACTAATCGTGCAATATTTATATATTGTTGTTAAAAATACCGGGTTTTAAACTTGTTCATGGACAAAAGTTTCATTTAGATCGGAATTTTTTTTTCTTTTTCAGTACGTGTCTTGAAAATCAATTTGCCTTCTTTCGAATATTTTAAGTCAGATAAGAGCTGAGACATCTCTCTGCAAATATGTCAATTTCAATGCAAATATAACTGTTTATAGCACCATAATAATTTGACGACGGTAAATTCTACAAAAAAATAGTGTAAGCGGAAAAAAGTCGACTTGTCTTGGTTCAAACTCTCCAAAACATATTTTACAAAAAAATTTGTTTATAAATACTGTATTTATTGAAAAATCTTGTTTAAAGAATGTCGCCCAACTTTTCGAAAATGCAATCACTTTTTGTTATTAGTTCTCTGAATAAAATTTTTAAACAATTTATTTATTCTTCTTTTATTACTTAATAATAAAATATGTATATAAATATAAATAATTTTATATTTATATGAATGCTTTATTATTCTCTTATTATTATTTATTATTATTCATGATTTTATTATTTCTAATGAAAAATCACAATGTGCATGCGATATCGCACGCTCGTTATGATAATCATAACATGCGTGCGATATGAACCTGAATTGATGTCACACATGCGTGCGTATTCGCACGCATATGTGCGGATCGATCCGGTTATGTTAGGAAATTATCGCTGGAATTGAGTACTTTATATAACAATAGCAGTAGTTGGTTTCTATAGAAAATTTATAAATTCGCACAATATACACGCTTATGTTAGAGAATTCTAGCCGGAAGTAACTATTTCTCAACAAAAACAGTTGGATCTTTACGAACCCTACTAAAAAAAAGTCAGGAATCGTCACGAATGGTCAGAAGTTCTGACGATTCCTGAACATCCTGACCATTCCTGGCGAGTCTGACGATTTCTGAAGATATGCTAATTCCCATCCCATCAGGTAGCTCATCGGCTGGGACCGCAGGTAGGCAACCCAAAAGGATTAAAAATTAAAAATAATTTTTTTGTTTCAATGTTGCATGTACAGATTTAAAAGTTAGAAATTCAGAATCTACGGGTTTCGACGATTTCAGACACCTAAAAATTTTTCTAAAAAATTTAAAATTAGATCAAATATAATGTATCTTGTAAAGAGAAAGAGATACGTCAAAACGGACAAAATTTTCCGATTCACCTTCAGAGTCATTCAATATATAATTATTAATAATTAATTATAAGTAAAAAGAGAATATTCATAAATAAACATAAATAAATAATATAAATAATCTGGGAAATATAAAAGGGATTAGGTTTTATGACATTCCATTCTTGGACCCCTAATAAAAGGATTATCCTTCGAACCCAAACTCTGACGATTTCTAAACATTTCTCACGAATTCTGACTTTTCCTGACGATTTCTGTCGAGAAACGTAACAAAAGTGGTCAGAAATGGTCAGAAGTCCTGACTTTTTTTCTGACGATTCCTGACTTTTTTTTAGTAGAGAAGCTTAGAAATTCCTATAATTTAAGGTTATGTTGGAAAATGAACTTGAGTCTTTCAGAAAATGTATATATTAGAACAATTTTAGGTTATGTTACGGAATTTTTGCCGAATTTTGATATTTTTCATCATAAACTATTAGGTCTCTCCGAAAACTTCACAGTTCGAACAGTTTTAGGTTATGTTCGCGATTTCTTGTCGGAAATTAATATTTTGCAACAGAAGCACTTAGCTTTTTTATAAAACTTACAAATTCGAACAATTTTAGTTAAGCTTAGGGAAATCTCGCCGAAATTAGATATTTTTCAAAAGAAACAGATGGGTTTTTTGGAAAAATTCAAACATGATAGGTTCTTTCAGAGAATATTCTCGCGGGAATGGAATATTTTTGAACAGAAACAGTTGGGTCTCTTAGAAAACTTAAAAATGTATACAATTCAAGGTTATATTAGGAAATTATCGCTGGAATTGAATACATCACAACAGAAGCAGTTCGCTCCTATAGAAAATATCTTTAAGTCTCCAAGAGTATGAGATTGTTGAAACTTGTAAATTTTCGAAGGGATCTAACAGTTTCATTTAAAAAATATCCATTTCTGGCAAAAATTCCGTAAAATGACCAAACAATATTGGAACTTGCACATTTTCTAAAAGATTGAACAATTTATTTTAAGCAGTATACATTTCAGGTAAACGTTCCTTTAATATAACAACGTGTTTATTAAAAAAAAAATTATATTTAACGAAAGACCTAAAATATAACCTAAAATATAATCAAAAATATAGCCTTCAATTGTTCAAATTTGTAATTTTTCTGAAAGACCTATCTGCCTATGTTAAAAAATATTCAATTTCGACGAGAATTCCCTAACATTACCCTAAACTACGATTGAAAAATACGATTGAGAAAATAACCAAATTTTGGCGAGTAATCCATACTAATTAAGATAAGCTTCAATTATGCGAATCTGTAAGTTTTTTAAAAGATCTATTTGTTTCCAATGAAAAATATCCATTTGCAGCGATAATTTTCTAAGATAACCTTACATTTTTCGAATATTGGTAAGCTTTCTGAAAGACCTAAATTTTTCGCTGGCGGACCGAATGAACGGAGCGGATACGCCACAGCGTATCCTTATGGTATCCACATCGTATCCTCTCCGTAGCATGCAAGAAAAACTCATTAAAAAAGAAAGATTAACATTTCACTTGTTGAAATTCGGATTCTACGTGAAATTTTGAGTTAAACGGTCACAGAGTAATCGCAATAGTTTTTCTTGCAACCCCTGGCGGACCGAACGAACGGAGGGGATACGCTACAGCGTATCCTTATACCCTAGTAAAAATGCCTATTAGAATCCAAATAGAAACCTAATAGGATGTGGCTTCTATCAGGTCCTATTACTTTCGAAAGTGGGTTTTGTTCCTGGTTCTATATGGTGTTCTATTAGGTAATTGTGAACTTTCTAATTGGATCTTATTAGGATCTAATTTGTCTGTATTCGGCACTCGTACCGTATTAGCTATTGGTTTCTAAGCGGAACGTAAGTGGAACCTAATCGGATTTGAATCCGGTTTCTGTGAGGTTCATATTTAGTAATTTTAAACTTCCTAATGGGATTTTATTAGGATCTGATGTCGTTTGTATTTCCTAAGAAAATGTCTACTAGCAGCCAAATAGAAACCTAAGAGGATGTGGTTTCTATCAGGTCCTATTACTTTCAAAATGGGATTTGTTTCTGGTTCTATGTGGTGTTCTATTAGGTAATTGTG
>CAKNXH010051587.1:0-29156 GCA_932178445.1 Andricus quercusramuli | reverse complement strand
AGTACAGCTTACATCGTTGCGAATGGCAGAGATCCTCTCCTAAAGATGGTCAGAAACCACGAGATGATTGGCGAAGGGGCGTTCCTTTACAAAGCCGCGGAGCAAGCTGCCGAGACCCTTGGCCTGAATTTTAACATCAGAAGTGAGGAAAGTGCATTACTCCATCTAGATGCTTCACGTCTAAAAGCCGAAGTAAAGAAAGCAGAGGTTGGAAAATTTCACCAAGAGCTACTCGACAAGCAAATGCACGGAAACTTTCACAGAAATGTAGAAAAACAGTCCTTGTCGAAGGAGCAAACTTTTGCTTTCCTCAAATCATCAGGGCTCAATTCAGGTACAGAGGGCTTTATTTTCGCATGCCAGGACGGTGTAATCTCCACCTTAGCATACCGCGCCCGCATTTTATGTCAAGAAGTTCCCAGTGATAGGTGCAGAGCGTGTCATGCACACGCTGAGTACCTAGAACATATACTATCGGGGTGTCCGACCCACGCAGGAACAACGTATATCTATAGACATAATGCGGCCCTAAGAGTACTTTATTACCACCTTTGTCGCTCTTACGGTGTTGGTCGCGACCCTGCCCTGCCGAACGCTCCAAGGGATATAGAGTCAATTGTCCGAAACGAGAAGTGCCAGATTTTCTGGAACTACGATTTTCGGGCAGCAGTCTCCGTTGCGCACTCGAGGCCTGACATTGTTCTCCAAGACTTCGAGAAACGAACGATATTCGTGATCGAATTCTCGGCTCCGTCCGAATACAACATCACTGCAAAGGAGAAAGAAAAAGAGGAGAGGTATCAAGACCTTAAAAGAGAGCTGCAACGACTGTACCCAAAATATTCGGTACGAGTAATTGTCCTTGTGACAGGTGCTCTCGGAGGTGCTAAATTATCACTGGTTCGTAACCTTAAAGCCATACCCGCGTGCCAAAAATATGCCAAGGCACTTGCGAGATGGATGCAGAAAGCTGTCATCCTTGGGTCGCTTCGTGTCCTCAAGACACACGAGGGTTTCGCCGGCCTGTCGTTGTGATTTCGTCGTGCCCTGTGACCACCCATCTCACGGATGTGAGACGTGGCCATAGGTGTATTTTACCGCGGTTCTACTGGGGGCCATTGACATTTTTTCCAGATGGCAGTTGCTCTTAGTGGTACCCTGCGGTGGTTGTTTAACTTTTTTTTAATTATATATATATTGAACGTATGACCAAAATAAGTTCTCAATCTCGATAGAAGAGATATATCCACAAAAAAAAGTTTCCTGTGAAATTTGCAGACCCTCTAGCGGTATTAATTTAGTAGGATTTCAGTTTCGAAAATTATTTTTTTAGCATGTGCCTAATGGAGAATACTTCACGATATCTCACATCTTGATTTCTTACCACGCCAAAATCCAACTCTGAGAACTCAAAATTTAACTGCTCATGCACTAAACCGTCCTCTTCAATTGTGTAAGGTTTATTATTGAACTAACGGTACGAATAAGGAAGATATTTTTAAGAAGTGGCGTCGAAAATACACCCTAGAAAAATAATTAAGTCCGGCAAGCATGGAGATTGCAGAATAGGCCACCATATCATCATATCATCAAATATTAAACTTTTTGCAATTTTTAACCCTTTTCCACTACGGTGGAGTTGAATCACAAATTTACTATGGTGGGTCGGATCCGACCCAACTGACTTCTTAGGCTACTTTTCAAATGATTAACGCATCGATCAGGTGGAATAAGGAGAGCGATCAGCATTCCACTTATAAAGTACAAGACTACCCTGGCGGACCGGCCGAACTGAACGGATACGCTACAGCATATCCATATAGTATCCACATCGTATCCTCTCCGTATCATGCAAGAAAAATTCATTGAAAAAGAAAGATGAACATTTCACTTGCTGAAATTCGGATTCTACGTGAAATTTTGCGTTAAAAGGTCACAGAGTAACCGTAATAGTTTTTCTCGCAACATTAAAAACTTTTAAGAAATATTATACTTATCGATAACGTGGGCTGAAGGCGACTGCAAACGCATCCATAATCGCGTAAGTAGTATATTACGCGCGGAGTTTAAAAATAAAATTCAAAATTGAACATGTGGCTAATGGATGTGAATGAATATAATAAATAATAAAATTAATGTAAAAAAAGGTGGCATGATTTAAGCAGCGACGGATAACGCCTATTAACTGCTACTGAACGACGATGCGTTTGAAGTCACCTTCAGCCCACGTTATCGATAAGTATTATATTTCTTAAAAGTTTTTAATGTTGCGAGAAAAATTATTGCGATTACTCCGTGACCTTTTAACGCAAAATTTCACGTAGAATCCGAATTTCATCAAGTGAAATGTTCATTTTTCTCTTTTAATGAGTTTTTCTTGCACGATACGGAGAGGATACGATGTGGATACTATAATGATTCGCTGTAGCGTATCCGCTCCGTTCGGCCGTCCCGCCAGGGTATTGATTGCAGCGATATCCAACAGGCCATAAAAATATCGCAGAGGCCAGCGATTTGTTTTTCGAACCGTTGTATAAGCATGGCACAATTTGTCCATAACATCTACTTCCCCTTCTGTCATATTGTATAAATCTATGATTTCCGGTAGTTTGGATTTCTCGTTAACCTCGCCAATGTAATGCATCGAAGAGATGAGCACCTTCTTTTTATTTTCCTTTGGAGTGTAAGACATCATCATCAGCGTCTTCAACACGACTGGACTTAAGGTTACTAGGACCCCCAGCTTGCTGCGTGCAGAAACGGAAGCACAGAGTGCGAGGGTACAACTGCACGGGTCGAATCCGACCCCACGGTAGTAGAGAAGGGTTAATAATAATATCACCTGAAAAATTATAAAAAGCCCGGTTTTATTAATTGTTGCACAATTTTTAAATTCCGCTCAAACAAATATTGTACTCATTTGTGAATCAAAATTTTAGATGCACTCTTTGCTAAAGGTAGCACGAACTTCCGTTGTTAAATAAGCCTTAGCTTGAGTAATTTGGCCTTTTGTGTATTGAATAATCACGTAAGAAAGACAAAAATAAAATTCCAATTATTTAGCATGTTCACAGCAAAAAAATTATTTCCTGAACCCACGAAGGTTTTTCAATGCTTAATGACCCAAATGAAAAGTAAAATCCTAAAGATGCTGAATTGTATAATAATAAATTGACTAACCATCAATTAAGTAATTAATTAATTAATTAATTACTCATATGTGCTCACTTCTGATCTGATCTCCTCGAATCGGCTTTTGTTTTTCGATAAAGACCAAAGTAATTCACCCGCCGTCAATGAATACTGTTACAATATCTAAAATTGCGCAAAACATGGAACGATGACATTTTTATTAGCTGATCAAATTTGAAAATGATATAATTTGAAAAAAAAAATATTTAAAAAAGGATTGGGAAAATCGGTCAATATTCTCAATATTGAAGGTAATCTTAAATAAAATGCAAAATTACTAAAACTCCCAACAGAAATTGAACGGGCTAACCAATTTTTTTCTATCTTTTATTAATCGTCTCGTCATTATGTAATGAACATAATGCAGCATATTAAAATTCAATTTATTATTATTTTAATAATTATTAATTTCGTTCAACCGGCTCGAATCGTATAATGCTCTAACAATAGGAAGGTCGGGTGAGTTACGACTGATCCCCTGAGTTCAAGTGTCGTCGAAAAATGTCACGCTATAACATCCTGCTGTGCTCTTCAAATTGGGAGCGCCTGTTTTTGGTTCATCGTGGATACATTCCCGGTGGGGATTACTCGTTTCACATTTTCAATTGATTGAAAAAAAACAAGACCATTTTTCAAAAAAAAAAAGGAAACAAACTTGTTATGTATTATGCCATTGAAATTATGTGGTTAAAATATTACATTGAACGATTCATCAAGTTATTCATCAAGCCTAGTAACAGGGGCCCACATTTTCAACTTTTGGTTATGCACGCCGAAGTTCAAGTGTGAATAACTCAGCTCGGACTTCATTGATTTTGGAAAAATATGAGTGTTTTAAAAAGATCTTGTCATGCACTCTTAGATAATTACATCTATTTTTTTAAACAATAATTTAGCCTCGAATTACTGAAATTAAAATTTAAAATCGATTTAATTGCCTCCAACATATATATTTATATATATATATATATATATATATATATATAAATATAAAAGTTTTCTGTGTATTTATTGACCTAGAAAAAGCATTCGACACGGTAAATAGAAGTAAACTTTGGGAAGTCCTTAAAGAGTATGGAGTGAATGGAGGGCTCCTAAAAGCAATAAAAACAATATATACGGGTAGTAAAGCAAGTGTAAGGGTAAATGGGAAACTGTGTGACTGGTTCGCGAACCGGATGCAAAAGGCTGTTCTCCTGGGATCACTCCATCTGGTCCGTCAACACTGTTCCTCTTAAATTCTACAAAGATTGGTAGCTCTAAAAAAGTATCCAGAGGTGAAACCTTCATCTCCAACTGTCTTGTCTGCCGCGTAAGGTCATCCGCGGCTAGAGACCTGACTCCAGGGAACAGTGTTGCCCGATGTTATCACGCGTAAATTTCCCGCTCTTGCTTACCTTCTAGGACAGAAGGAGCAGAAGCGGATGACGTACACGTTCCAGTAGCTTTGGGATTGGTTTCTTTAAGGAATCATGATCGAAGCTTCCGGAGCCTACAACTTCTCTAAAAAACATCTCTAATAAATTAAAAAAAAATATATATATATATATATCGGGGTGCTTTTTTAATGCGAGTACCCTTGCCTCTCACAAAACAAAGTATTTTTCTTTCGCGAATCTCCTCGTCCCTCAGAAACGTATACATCAACGTGAACGTATCTTTACAGCTTGCTTTCTGGTCCTTATGTTCGGAAAAACGTCATAGTCCGTAGCTGAAGAATACTTTTTCAATATTAGTTTTATTCCATCATTATCATTTATCACAGCAGGATACTTCAAAGTGCCTGGCACAGTCTTCGTATCGACGAAACGCGTTTCTAACATTTCAGAATTTTTCGTGCAATCGTCTTTCGTACTGAAAAAAGCAACAGATACTGTCAAAGATTGTTTGCCCATTGCTACAAAGATTTCGCTGTTGGGATCTGATCATTCGATGATCTTTCTAAACTAGCTCGTGCCGCATGACGCTTTAGGTTTCTACCAACTCCATCGCATGTTCCTTTTCAATGAGCAGAAACATGAAAATATCATATTGCGGCAACGCCAAAGTCATTTTTGTAACGAGCAGATTTGAAAAGTTGTACCTATTTTTAAAGTGCTGGCTTGCACCGTCCGAAACGTGAATAATTTCTTTCATTTCTGTGGGACCGAACTCAGTTTTCAAATAATTCATGACGATCTTCTAATACTCATAAACTGCGGCTGTATCGTGGTTCAAATTGACAGATATTATGCCTATGCTGCGATGCTTTAGTTATCCCATTACCATAAAATACACTAAGAAAGTGAAAATCGAACACTGATCGTTGTTCCAAAAGTGGGTTTGAGCAGAATTTTGAACTACATATGTACCCGATAGACGCGACTTTTAGGAGAGATGGAAGGATCACAAAATTTACTACTTTTCCTTTGCTATCGTTAGGGTACCATATGAAAAACTTAAATCCGAGTTTTCGACCATAAACCCCTTGCCGATTGTCAGCCATCTTCAATTAAGGGCTGAATTCGTCTTCCGCGAATAACAGTCGTATTTTTTACTTTATTGAAAAAACAGCCAATACCATTTTTTACAAGAAAAATAAGTTCTACAAATTTGTATACTTGGTATTTTTCATACTTTCCGTATTGAATGAGTAATGATAAATTAGTTTAAAAAAGGGGGTTGAAAAACACAATAACCTACAATTTCTGTTTGGAAAGTTTTTTTCTCATGCAAGCAATTGTTTACTTACTGTAGCGCGCCTGTGCCTTGCTGAATCGTTCCAACTTGCTTCGATGAATCGAGGTCCAACTTCGATTTTATGGAATTGAACTCAATTTACACTATTTACACTGCACTGTAGTGTTAATAGTAGTGTGCAAATGGTGCAAGTGTGTATCACGTGTGTAGTGTACATAGTGTAAGTTGTATTACGTGCGTGATGTAGATCGTGGAAGTGTGAGTGTTAATGGCAGTCAGGCAGTCTACTCATTTCTACACTGCTTTGAAAGTCGTACAATTATCACGTTATAATTCAATCATTAATTTATTCACATTTTTACAAGCATGAGTTTTTTACACAGGGATGGCTTCATTGGATTCGTTGTCCGGGGAAATCAAATACCCGGGGCGGACAAAAACCAGCTAGGGGAAAGAAACCCGAACAAGAAACCAGTTATGAGCCAGTACGCCAAAAACACACTACCCCAAGGGAGTAGAAATCTCCCCGCCGGTCAAAAACTGCCTTCGACATATTCGGCTGTAGGGAAACCAGCCTACAGTAGATAATTACTAATAGTATATAATCTTAATTAACTGGAAAACTGAAAAAAATGATCATTATTTTTTCTTTTATAACATTTCAGAAAAAATTCTATATCTTCTGACGAAGTTTCATTGAAATTGTATAATTAATTAATGCGTGAAAGCAAAAAATTAGTTCTTAATCTTAAAAAAAAAATAATTTCGCCTCTTCTTTGTTCATACTTTTTACCTTAATGAAACATTTTTATGGAATGCTTATACATTAGAATCAAAACTTGAAGTTTGACGAACAATATTTATTGATACAAGGCGTTGTTTCTCCAATATTTGTAAATATTTTTGGAATTTTTATTGAACATCACATTTTCCAATAATCGCAAAATTGAGAAGAATGCCGCTGTCAAAATTGGCAGCTCCGCGACTGTCTCGCAGTTGTTTCAAGTTGAAGGTTTTGTTTGTTTACTTTGATTCATGAAGTTTTCAAAGCTTAGTTATGGTAAGTAATAAACTAAGAAAGTACATAAATTTTAGTTGAGTCGGAACAGGTAGGGAAAACCACCCTACAGTAGATAATGATTTACAGTAGATAATCTTACTTAACTGGAAAACTGACAAAAAATGTTCATTACTTTTGTTAGTATAACGTTTCAGCGAAGATACTATATCTTCTGACAAACTTTTATTGAAATTTTATAATTAATTAATGCGTGAGAGCAAAACATTTATTTTTAACCTGAAAAAAAATTTCACCTCTTCTTTATTCATACTTTTTAACTTAATGAAACATTTTCATGACATGTTTATACATTAGAATTAAAGCTTGAAGTTTCATGAACAATATTTATAAATACGTAGTGTTTTTTCTTCAATAGTTATAAATATTTAAGGACATTTTATTGGATATTACATTTTCCAACAGTAGATAACCGACAGTAGATAATCGGAAAATTACAAGAAATGTCTCTGTCAAAATTAGCAGCTCTGCGACTGTCTCGCAGTTGTTTTAAATTAACGGTTGTGTTTGTTTGTTTATTTTGATCTGTGAAGTTTTTAAATTCAAATTATTTCAAATGATAAACGAAGAAAATAGTGTAAATTATTAGTTATTAAAATGCTCATAAATTTTGATTATGTATTTCAAGGAGCCATTCGGAAAAGATATAATTTTTTGGATACGTAAATGCTGCAGTTTTCTGTCATCGCAAGTCAGGTTAAATTGTATAAAGATTAAACATCTTGTACCAATCGCACCAACCTTACGAAATACCAGAGATAAAAAAATGTCAATAATTCAAACTTTTGCGTTTTTTGTAAAATAATCGTAGTTTGAACCATTATTTACTCAATAAATTGATTTTAGTTGTAAGTGTACTAATGATAAATTATAATTATCCAGAATTGAGAATTCTAACTTGCCCAAGAGCGATACCAGAAACGATTATCTATTGATGGACAAAGGTGTCAAAATCGTACCCTTGACCTGGTCTAATAAAAATGTTTAATACAGCTAATTAATTAATTTCGTGATATTTTTTTCTATAAGAATACTTCATTGAATATGTAAGCTTTATTCAACAATGATAATCTGTCTTTATTATTGGAAAATTATGCAGTTAAATGCTGTTGATTTTTTCCCTATCTACTGTAGAGTGGTTTCCCCTATGTAAAAATTCTGCACTTTTCTGTCCCAGCAAGTCAGGTTAAATGGTATGAAGATTAAGCATCTGGTACCAATCGTACCAATCTCACGAAATATTAGAGATGAAAAAATGTCAATAATTTAAGCATTTGCGATTTTTATAAAATAATGATAGTTTCAACTATTATTAACTCAATAAACTGATTTTAATTGTAAGTATACGAATGATAAATTATAATTATCGAGAATTGAGTTTTCTGTCATGCCCAGAAGCAACACCACAAAAAGATTATCTATTGATCGACAGAGGTGTCAAAATCGTTTCTTTGACAAGGTCTAATAAAAATGTTTAATACAGCTAATTGACTAATTTCGTTACATTTTTTTCAGAAAGAATATTAAATCGAATATTTAGGCTTTATTTCGAAGAGAAAATTTTTCTTTATTTGTGGAAACTGATGAAGTTAAATGCTGTTGAATTTTTCCTATCTAATACAATGTTCTAAGCAATTGTCCGGATGTGTGTGTATGGATGTGTGGATGTGTGGATGTCACGCTTTTTTGTGAACACGATAACAAGAAAACGGTTGCAGATAAATTGATGAAATTTGGAGAGCTTATTTTCCTCACTAATACCTTGAAACTGACCAGAGGATTTCTGAAAATATTTATTGCATTTTTTTCTAGCCCTCAATAATATTTAAAAAATCGATTTTTTATAGTAAAACTTTTTTGATTCGCATAATTCAAAGTGGATGCAACAATATAAAAGATTCCTTGGTTCGGGACGAATCGATTGACCTATAATATTAATACATTTTATTGAAGAGTAGGGAAGTTATGGTAATTTATATATTTTGATAATCGGTTTTTTATATTAAAACTTTTTTCATTAGCATAATTCAGAGTTGATGCAAGAATATAAAATATTCCTTGGTTCGAAACGAATCGATTAACCTATAATTTTAATGCATTTTATCAAATTGTAGGGAAGTTATGGTAATTTATATATTTTGAAAATCGGTTTTTTATAGTAAAACTTTTTTCATTAACATAATTTGAAGTTGATGCAAAAACAGAAAAGGTGTGTTGATTCGAGTTGAATCGATTGACCTATAATATTAATAAATATTATTGAAGAGTAAGGAAGCTATGGTAATGCATAATATTTGAAATTAATATTTGAAAAAATATTCAAAGTTGATGCAAGAATATAAAAGATTCCGTGGTTCGAAACGAATCGATTGACCTATAATATTAATATATTTTATTGAAGAGTAGGGAAGCTATGGTAATTTATATATTTTGAAAATCGGTTTTTTATTGTAAAACTTTTTTCATTAGCATAATTCAGAGTTGATGCAAGAATATAAAAGATTCCTTGGTTCGAAACGAATCGATTGACCTATAATAATAACGCATTTTATTAAAGAGTAGGGAAGTTATGGTAATTTATATATTTTGAAAATCGTTTTTTCATAGTAAAACTTTTTTCAGTAACATAATTCAAAATTGATGCAAGAACGGAAAAAATCTCTTGATTCGAGGCAAATCGATTGATCTATAATAATCATAATACACTTTATTGAAGATTAGGAAAGTTCTGCTCATTTATAATATCTGAATCATCAGTTTCAAACAGAAAAACTTTTTTCATCGACATAATTTAAAGTTGACGTATGAATAGAGAAGACTTTTTGATCATAAATTTTCAAATAGAGTAATATTATGACAATTTTTGTGAAGAAATCATAAAGCTGGGAAAGGGATAGGGTGCGACAGAACTTTTCCTTTCCATTTTCCAGCTCAAAAAATTATTATTTCGAACGCAAGATTTGATTTGTCTGATTTGTCTTTGTATTTAAAACATTTTTTGTATTATTCTGTAATTTTTCATTTTTGGTAAATTTCTATTTTTAAATTGAGCAAAATGAAGACTTCGGTTTGTCTATTATTGAAAAAAATAACTAATGCTTCCTCTATGAGGAAGCAAATATATTTGCTAACGGGAAGCTCAGTGCTCGTGAAATCAGCACCATATCATTACAAATACAAACAAAGTGGAAACACTCGAGATCGAATTCACAGCTAGTTTCTATAATAATCTATAATAATCTATCTATATCTTTCACAGCATCCCTTTGTGGATTCTGTGAAAGATTTAGGCTATATTCTTAATCGCTCTCTTACATGGAATGAACACGTTGCGGATATCTCAAGGAAAACCTTTAGAGTCCTCCAACAGCTTAACAGGAATAAAGAATCACTTCCTGCTCCAACGCGTATCCTCCTAGTGAAAAGCCTGATTCTTCCCTTCTTTGACTACGACTGTGTGGTATATGACGATATTACTGACGAGCTAAATGCTAAGCTTGAGCGTACGCTTAATGCTTGCATTAGGTTCATCTATAACATCCCCAAAAGTGAACATATTACTCAGTATAGAAAAAGAGCAGGACTCTTTAAAGTCGCCAAAAGAAGACAATTTTTTATAGGTAATTTACTTTATAGTCTATTCAGTAATGAAGCTCCGCACTATCTTCTCAACCTCTTCCATTTCATTGACAAATATTCCGTGAAAGGAAAACAGTATTAAAAATTCAACCACACCGCACGTGTAAAATGCAAAGGTCCTTTATTATTCGTGGTGCTCGCCTTTGGAACAAACTACCTATAACCATTAGAAATGCACCTTCACAATTTCATTTTAGAAAACTTCTTTTTGGTTACTTATTCAACATATCAAATCCTACCCTCAAAATCACACATTGGTAACACTTAAATTCATAATTAATGTATATATATGGGGCATTCTCCGTGAAATCAGCCACCCCCTCCTCACACTTTAATTTTTGAGATAAATGGACCCTATAGGGCTTAAAATTTTCGTCAAAGCTTCTACTTTTTAGTGCCGTATAGTACTTTATGATTTCCAAAATGGTGGACCAACAATGGCCGCCACAAGCAAAAAACTGCTGAATTTAATCTTTTAGTTTTGATCTGATTCTTACAAAAACGTAATTTTTATTCTTGCAATTCACTTTTCAAGTGTTTTTGGGATCGCTGACTACGAATTTTATATCAGTTCAAGAAATGTATACAAGCTGAATCCAAGATGGCCCCTGAAATACGTAAAAATCATTTTGTGTCTTATAAGTATAAGTTAGGTATGCAACAAAGGGTTTTCGTGGTCGCTGATTACGAATTTTGCATTCTTCTTTGAAAATTCTAAGATAGCGGATCCAATATGGCTGCCGAAATGTGTAAAAATCATGTTATGTCATAAAAGTACGAGTTAGGTATGCAAAAAAGGGTTTTCTGGGTCGCTGATTTCTGATTCAAGCTGCCATACATTTTGTAGTGCTACTCAAAGTATCCAGAAGATATAGCATTGATTTATGTGTTTATGTGTTGTCCGCATTAGCGTTATCCAATGTGCATCATCAGAAGGTTGTGCAATCGGTCTTTTACATCTCTTGGCCTTGAAAAAGGCCGTTTGATATATTTGCAGTTCCTTATCTGATTGTTTTTACTTCTCTGCGTACCTTGGCCATTTTATTCCACCGTTTTCCTTTGAAACATAAGATGATCACACACATTGTCATTTTCTTCTGAATTTCATGTAGTTCTAGAAAAAAAATTATTTAAGTAACTGACAGAGCTCCGCAAAACTTTAAAAATAGATTCCAGATTGCGAATTTGGTTTTTCATAAGAAAGATTTTAATATTGAAGCTGAGTGGCATTATTTTACAACTGCTCATAGTAAGAGTGCGTACGATGGTCTTGGTGCAAACTTTAAAAGAGAAGCTTACAGAGCAAGTTTTACTGCAAAGACGAATGATTCAATATTCACATGTGAAGCACTTTTTAAGTGGAGTGAAAATCATTTGAAAAAAATCAATGTGTATTACTTTGATAAGAAATACCATGATAAAATAAATGTATACATGTATGTATGTATAAATGAAAAGGTATTTAAAGGAAAAGAATGGAATAAAATGGTCAATGTACGAAGACAAGTAAAAACAATCAGATAAGAAACTGCAAATATATAAACTGGCCCTTTTCAGGACCAAGTAATGTGCAAGACCGATCGCGCAACCTCCTAGTGGTGCACATTGGGTAACGCTAATGCCAACGACACATAAACACATAAATCAATGCTATATCTTCTGGATACTTTTAGTAGCACTACAAAATGTATGGCAGCTTGAATCAGAAATCAGCGACCCCGAAAACTTTTTATTGCATATATAACTCGTACTTTTATGACATAAGATGATTTTCACACTTTTCAGCGGCCATTTCGCATTCGCCATCTTGAAATTTTCTTAAACTACTACAAAATTTGTAATCAGCGACCACGAAAACCCTTTATTACATACCCAACAAGTACTTTAATGAAATAAAATGACTTTTACACTTTCAAGCGGCCATCTTGGATTCACCATTTTGGAATTAATAAAAAGTCATACAGAATTCGTAATCAGCGACAACGAAAACCCTTTATTGCATACCCAACTCGTACTCTTATTACATAAAATGATTTTTACACATTTCGGCAGCCATATTGGATTCGCCATCTTGGAATTTTTGAAGAAGAATACAAAATTCGTAATCAGCGACCACGAAAACCCTTTATTGCATACCTAACTTGTACTTATATGAAACAAAATGATTTTGATACATTTCAGCGGCCATATTGGATTCGCCATAATGAACTTTTTTAAACTGATTGAAAATTCGTAATCAGCGACCCTAAAAACACTTGAAAAGTGAATTGCAAGAGTGAAAATTATGTTTTTGTAAGAATCAGATCGAAAATAAGAGATTAAATACATTAGTTTTTTTCTTGTGGTGGCCATTGTTGGTCGGCCATTTTTAAAATTATAAAGTACCATACGGCACTGAAGAGTAGAAGCTTCGACGAAAATTGTAAGCCCTATAGGGTCCATTTATCTCAAAAAGTAAAGTGTGAGGAGGGGGTGGCTGATTTCACGGAGAATGCCCCATATATATATATATATGAGGGTGTACATGAATGCGTATTCACTTTTGAGTATGTATATTTGCGTATGTATATTTACAGTATTCTTCTGTTGATGGCCTAGATCCAATTTTTTTTGTATTCTCGTTTAGCTTTCTACCTTTGTAAATACCTACTATTGATTTCAATCGTCAAAGCGATCGCCGTCACATTTTAATTGTAATATGTATTACCTGTTCCTTAGAGGGCTATTTAGCCCTAGGGACTTTACATGAATAAATACACATACAAATACAAATAATAATGAAACAAGAAGAATATCCTGCTGTACGATTACATCTGTAGAGTAAACTTATGTAACCCACAGAAGTTTACAGCTGCCGATTACCAAAAAATAGGTTACCTAACTGTTGAGCAGCTTGCTTCTCAATGGCGACAAAAGCAGCTGCGAAAGACTTCAAACCTCTGGCTGAGACGGGCAGAACTTTTACCGGAATCGGAAGAGTTCGTTATTGCGATCCATGGCTTGGTAATCAACACTAGAAACCACCACAAGCACATCTTCGATATTGAGGCAATTATTGACAAATGCCATCTCTGTGGAAATCCAAATGAAATAATGTACAATGCTTGCTTTGCAGGAATAACACTCACAGACATAAATATGGTGCTGGGATTATCCACCTCCACAGGGAACGATATGCGAGGTGCACCCATCACAAGGAAGAACTGGGAGTTGGGAAATGTTTACATCTTATACAGAAAACTATATTGCTGAACTATGAAGTCCAGCATCCACTGAATGAAGACTCAAAGAACATAATTCACGCGAGGATGAATGCCCACCTATTTCTACCGAGGAGGTGAAAAAAGTATGAAGAGGCATGAAGAACTATACCGCTCTGGGACCAGACGGTATCAAGACCTTCTGGTGGAAAAAGTATCCTTCAACCCACCAGCACCTGGTCCACATTTTCACCTTATACATCCAATGTCGGAACAGCCTATTCTGGAGTGGTCGGCGGAAGGGTGCACAGTGCTTCTCCCGAAGATGGGCAACTTGTCTAAACCTAAGAATTACAGAGATGTACAAATAACACGGGTCGAGGAAAGGCGTGGCAGGATGTCGGAAGAACTTGCTCATCGGTAGATGCGTCTGCAAAGACACAGCATCCTACCAGCCCTGCCTACCGATGACCTGCATTGACTACCGGAAAGCTTTCAATTCAACCTCCCGTAGACTTATCATCTGTATGTTGGAAAGCTTAATGGTTTATCCACACATCGTGAGGTGCATAGAGAGATTGATGCCCCTTCGGAAGACCAAATTTACTATTTCATCTGGGAAACATCATGTGACAAGTAACAGGGTCATCTTTCAGAGAGGCATAAAGAAAAAATGCATCGAAAGCATAAGGTCACATATTTATTTTACATTGACGATCTCAAGATCTATACTAGATATTCAGAGCAACTACATCTAGCTCTAAAGATTGTCGAGGAGTTCACTCGAGAGAGTGGAATGTAGATTGGATTTAAAAAATGCGCCGAGGTTAATTTGAATCTTGAATGTCTTTACAACAGGATTATTCAGGGTACAGCATATATAGTCGTAAATGGACAAGACCCTCTTCTTAAAATGGTCAGCAAAAAACGAAGTAGGCAAAGGAGCGTTTCTGTAAAAACCAGCGGAGGAGGAAGCTGAAACACTTGGCCTTGACTTCAATATCAGAGGTGAGCGAAATGCATCACACATTATCCATCTCGAGTACTTACACCTTAAGTCCCGTATCAGAAAAGCACATTAGAGAAAGCTCCGCGAACAGCTCCTTGAAAAGAGGATGCATGGCATCTTCTACAGAAACGAGAAGGATCAGTCGATGTCGCATGAGCTAACGTTTGCTTTCCTCAAATTACCCGGATTTAGGTCAGATACGAACGGTTTCATTTTGGAATGATCAAAACGGTGCAATTTTCACCTCAGAATACCGTCGCCACATTCTGAGCCAAGCTATTTCCGATAATAGATGCAGAGCGTGTTATTCACAGCCCGAGCACCTAGGACACATACTACCTGGTTGTCCAAGTCACGCGGGATTCTCGTACATCCAAAGGCACAATGCGGCACTAAGAGTATTATTACCATCTCTGCCACTCTTACGGCATTGGCCCTGATACCGCTCTGTCAAACGTTCCTTGGGAAATAGAGTCAACTGTCGAAAATGACAATTGCCGCATACACTGGAACTGCATATTCTCGACAATTGTTTCTGTCGTACACTCGAGGACTGATACAGTTTTCTTTAACTTCGAGAAACGAACTATGTTCGTTATCGAATTTTTCGGCACCAGCCGACAAAAACATCACAGCTATGGAGAATGTAAAGAAAGAGAGGTATAAATTACCTTATAAGGGAGTTGCCACGGTTATATCCGGGATATTCTGTTAAGCTAGACGTCCTGATCATCGGTGCTCTTGGAGGAGCCAAGAATGATTATTTAAAAATTGAACAGCAAAAAATTCTGAACAATTTAAACAATTTAATATTATTCAGAACACTTGGGTTCCTGAAGGCATGCGTACAATCCTTAACTTAAATTAAATATGTATTATTTTGAGGAGTTCAGTTAACCTGGAGCCTGCAATATTCAACCGATTTGTTTAGTCTGAATATTTGAAGGTTGCATTTCCGAAAGGATGTAATACCATTTTTAGAACGTTGTATGAGAACCAAAAACGTTCTCTAAAATAAAATTTTTAATTGGTACTCAATTGAAAAATGGAAAAAAGTACTTGTTATAAACTTTTTGTGAATTAAAGTATAATCACATCTTGAAGAATGTTCAAGGAATAATTTTCACCCAACAACTTTAAATTTGGACCCCCCCCCCTTCCATGCCCTTTTATAGTGCTAGGAAAATTCGCCAAAAAAGTCAAAGTAGCAGTTTTCCATCAAATTCACGCTAAAGACGGTAGTTTTTTTATTTTTTCAATACGAATCATTTTTCATCCGTAAGTGAAGGGTTTCCAAGTATTTTTAAATAATATTCAATTGTTTAAACCATTATTATTCATTTAAACACTTTTTCCCCTGTAAGTTGTGCGGTGTCCTTAGCGAGATTTAAATAAGCGCGCTATTGATAAAGCGCCATCCACGAACAAGCGTGTCTGGCGGAAGCTAGCAAGAGCTCGCCTACTCGAGTTCAGTTAGAAGGCTCTTCGAGTTTAATTGTGCCTACATACACTGCAAGTTGTAAGAATTATGAAAAGTTATTTTCTGGAATTAAGGGTCATGTAGGGGGTGATGTAACCTAGAAAACTCACATGAAAAAATTAATTCGAATTGCTAGCGCAATGAATCATTATTGAGGGGCAATTTTTTCAAAATAGTTAAATTAAAGTAAATAGATTCATTAAAATAGAAAAATTATTCCAACTGACAAAAGAGTTATAATTTTTATAAAGTTGTAATAAATTATTGAGAACCATAACAAGTGTATCTTATTGAAAAATATATTTTCATAAAACACTGAAAGAAGGAAAATTACATCGAATGTAAAATAATTACTCAAAAAGTTCCGAAATAAAACTCTTACGCCTGTTGGAATAATTCTTTTTTTTAATATCGCGCCAGTTCTGTTTATTGTTCTTCCGCTGCTTTGGAGGTGCAATATTCTAGGAATTTAACATATTTATCGCAAATGTTGACGATCCTCAGGCATTTAAAAAATGATTTTTCAGGTGAGTTGTCTAGGTTATATTAACTCCTACATGAGCCTCAATTACACAATGAACATATTTAGAGAGTAATATATTTTCTTCTGTATATTAAGTAATTTTTCAAACAATCTTAATTTGTTTAAACAATTTTTTCCCCGTAAACTGTAAAAAAATATTAATTTCTGCAATTAATCTTACACTATGTCCCTTATTATTCTGTATTTCCTTACCTTAGAACGTATGCCATATAATGTTTAAACAGTAATTTTAGAAGAAGAAGAAAAAGAACTATACTTTTCTTAGAGCAAGAGAATTAAATTCTGTAAAGAATATAGGGTATACGTTCTGAGATAAGGAATTACTGCATAATAAGCGACATAGTGCAAGAGATTCGAAAAAACAGAACTTCTCGCCACCTTTCCTATGACAAGGTGCAAGTGAGTAATTTTCAATTGTTTAAACAATTGCGAACAATTTTAAGCAATGAATATTTCTCTACACATTCATTGATTGTCTCATTATTTGCAGAAAAGAATAACTTTTCACGATTTGCAGGGAAGAAAATTGTTTGAACAAATGAAAATTGTTACAGAAATTTAACTTCTTTATTTGTAATGTTCTTTTTCATGATTAAATCAAAAACTACACGTCCTATAAAAAGATGGATCAATGCAAATTTGTGGATATAATTTAGAGAAACAAATTATGACATCAACTTAAGACCGATTTTAAAACAAAACTGCAGTACGCATCTGTTCAAATCTTACAAATTGAAAACTGTAATTTTCCCTTCGTGTTTTTTTTAGAATTTTTACAAAATGTGATTTTTTGTGAATAATATGCACCTGTTCGCAACTGTTGAATTGGACAGAACAAAATTAAGCAAATGTATTTTTGTGACGCAGAGTATAAATAAAAATATAATAACTATCATTTTTTCTTATCATAGTAAATGCATGCATGGTGTTGCGTGTGCGTGTGAAGGAAATAATCAAATTTCATCTAACCAACGACCGAAGAAAAACATAAATGTAATAAAAAAAACTCTAACAGGGAAAAATAAGGGAGGAGAACATTTTAAATCGTTAACATCTCTGGATAGTGAAGATAGCGGATGAAAAATACGAAAAGTTGAGAGAAAATAATTAAGCCTGAAACCATAGAAAGATCAGAAACAAGGGAACTATATCGCGGAGGTCAGCAGATTCCAGTCACATCCGCTGCCAGCGTAGTAAGACCATCAAGTCGTGAGAAATGCAGGTGTGACAAGTGATCTAGGAAAAGTAGTTCTGCCCCACCTACTGCTTCGCGAGTGTCATAACAACTCATCCAAGGGACAAAGCTACCTGGCAGATTCTCTCCGATAGTACGAGCGGTAGCTCCCAGGATTGATTGTTCTGGCCCGTCACCCGCGATTTAGTTCGTATGGTACATTTTCCTTTTCTACTTTTCGGGAGTGACGTACACTCCCACTAAAAGAAAACGGAAAAGTGTCTTAAGATAAACAGAATTTTTAATATTAAACTACTTCTGGTATAAGCAACTCTGCTACTTCCGACCAGAGGCAACGTTGGTAACGTATCATAAAATTTATCTCACACTCACACCTACACATGTGTACACCATCAATTTACTAAATAAATGTCAGTTAAAGTGGATATCAATGTTATTTAAAAATCAGCACCCTCACACCTAAATTTAACGGAACGTGTTGAAAAGATAGTGCGGAAATCCAATCCTACAACCCATGAATAAAAACACGTAAAAATAATCCGGTACTTCGGTTAACAATTTTAACGGTAATGTAACAAAATGGTGGCAGCAGTGGGACCGGATTTCACCGTTGAGTTTTTATGCTTGTTCAGTGTTTGATTTTCTTTAATTTTTGAATGACAAAGAAAAAATGAAATTCGAAACCTCCTAGAATTCATTTAGAAGTTGGAAAAAAAGATTTGTATTCTTATGGTTATCTAAAATTTATTTTGAGAACGACCATAAGTAAGAAAAAAAACATATATGCCTAGTCTAGGGGATAATGAAAAACGCGTAAGAAAGCATAAGAATCGCGCTGGAAAACGGGCAAGGCAAAGTTTTGAGCGAGGAATTGCTCGCACTTTAAGAAATCTTCCCCTAAAAGTAAATATAGAAACAACAGTTCGTCGTGAGAACTCTGAGGTTGGTTCGGTTTCTAGTTCTGTGCCCCCTAATGAGACGCAGCAAACTTTTCATGAATTTTTGCAGTCAACGGAAGAATTTGTTAATTCTGTATCATGATTAAATCTTTCGCTTTGAATGATTGAATTAAGAATTCGGCTTTCATCAGGGCCGTACTTAATGCTATTTGAGCAAATGGATTAAATGATCAATCTAATACAGTTATGCAAAATAAACATGGAATTAAATTATATCCTGGGCTTTCAAAACTGGCCCCCGAATTTCCTTTGATGAACTGTTTTGAAATAAACTACAAGAATTAAATAAAAGAATCTTCTGGGATCTGAATTTGTTCTAACAAGTATACGGTTGGTTAAGGAACTGGGCTCCAAATGCAGGGCCCCGACTTTGACTAATTTGAGCTGGTGGACCGAATTAATAAATTTTTTCCTTATGTCTAAAATTCCACCTACTGGTAGTGGCAATAAAAAAAGAAAACACCGAGCTGGTAGGCAAAGTCGCGAAAGAGTGGCATTAGCTCGATTACGCGATACATTAAAAACAGAGGTAGTTAAACCCCCGACAGAAAAATTATTAGAAGGATTTTCAAAATATTTCGAAGCTGTGCTGATTAAGGCTGAACGTATACGAATTACGTGTACGAATTAGTCTCAGTTGAATAGGTCATTTTTATGTAAAAGAACGATTATCTGATCATGAACCCATGACTGCAGTGCAACCGACGGGAATGGTATTGTATTCTCAATCTTTTCGATGAGGAAATATACGTTTAACTTTAAATCGAGAAGCGTCCTTAAGTTTTATTCCTGAAGGTGAGTTGCTGGGGACGTACACAAGGCACCCAATAATTGTGCACGAATTGGGCTCTGTAACAATAGATTCTGTGGGTACGGTAGACTTAAATTCAAATAATCAAATAGTCACGTGTGGAATCATATCTGCTAGAACCACAATTGAACATCCAGTGGTGGAAGGAATTTTGGGACTAATTGCGACTGAACAACTAGGCATATGAATTTCAAGTAAGTCTGGTATTTTCTATGGGACAAGGTAGAGGAAAAATACGAAGATACTAACCTACACTTAAACACTTATACCTATACAATTTATTTAGAAAAAATGTTATTGGTAGGATTAAGAAGGTTCTATAAAATTGTATTTAATTTGACTCTGGTATATTATTCTGAAAATATGGGAAATGAATATGGTGGGGATGGTTCTCCTGAAGGGGAGGAACAAATGAGATCAACTAAATCGCCACCCGATCCAAATGCGTCATCAGTCGCGGAAATGTATAGCTCGCGCTCTGACATTGGGTTCCAGCCTAGTACCCCTCGACCGGCTTCTAATCAAACCACGGACCAAAACTCAGCTCAAGATAACGCGCCAGTGCTGGTGGCTCAGTCCATTTCCAGCACCCTTGCAATCCAACAAGCTGGGGCCCACATTCCTTATTTTGATGGCAAAAATATTGCGATCCGCGACTTTATTCAAGATATAGTGAATGCCACTTCGTATGTTCCTGCTTCGTGCGAATCATCGTTAATCACGTCCGTACTCGGGAAACTCTCTGGTCCCGCCCGTGAATGTACAAGAAATGAAACGTTCCGTCACATAACTGATCTTATAGATTTGTTGATAGAACGTTTCGCGCCTGGTCGACCCTTCGAGTACTACTTTAATGAGATCTATCATTTAGTCATGAAAAAGGGTGAGAATGTAAACGAATATTATGATCGTTTGCATTCTTACATCGGGGGTGCCTCAGCACCTTAAAAAGCTAAGTATACGCACACGATAGCGACACATACTATGATTCCAGTGAATAAAGCTGCGCTTAAGGCATTTATAAAGGGGTTACCAGACGATTTATCAGACACAGTAGATGCTAGAGACCCTGAAACTTTAAAAGACGCATTTAAAGTTGATAAGCATGCCGAGGAAAGAAGAAAAGCAATCGGTTTAAATAATCATAACTCATACCGTGTACAGCATCAATCGCACCCGGATGATTATAAAACAACTGAGAATAGCTCGTATTCTAACCAACATGACCCCCGTACTAACCGTCATCCTGCAAAGGACTTGCGCTTGTACGATCCATATGAAAAAGGTAGACCATATCAAAGCGAATCAGGACGTTCTTATACTACACGGAGAAAAAAATCGTACTGTTATAGTAGGCTGTGCTCTTAACATTCCAGCACGGAACTTCATGTGCGACATTGGTATGAATTCCTACCAATATTGGCATCAGGTCAGACAATTTTAGCATTAAATGGGTCATACCATAAAGGAACTTTGCCTTACCACGGTTGTAAGAGAACCCATCCTTGTACAGTATGAGTACTCTTACAAAAGCGATGTTAGGCCACGTGTATCGGTGCTTGCTGTGAAGCTAGGTTCGTAAGTAGGCGTGGCCTAATATCTGTTTTGTAAGAGTACTCATACTAGAGTAGAGTGAGTTCTTTACAAATATAGCAAGGCGAAGTTCGCGCTATTTTGGCGAGGGATAACGGCTTCAAATGTATTGAATGAAACCTGCGACAGAAGCATGACTAGTGTTCTTACTATTATAGTCATATTTTTTTCTCTGTGTAGCACAAAATATTATCGGTCCCCTGAACGTGATCGCAATCAAGAACGTTCTTATAACAACAGGTATTATGGTACGCCGTATTCTCAGGAGCGGGCCAGATCACCAAGTCCCAGTTACTCCCGAGATAATAGGGGAGGTAACCCTCATGTAACGGGAATACTGTATAGACCAGGGCCTGGATCTCAACAGTATCCATTTGCATCCAGTAACCGTGCAAAAAATTATCAATCACATAATCGGACCGGATACCCCCCTTCTCACACCCAGGTGTACCCAACTTCAGCATCTGGGTATAATACTCCGCTGCGTTCCTCCTCACCTGAACCACCTAATCATCAAGAAAATTTAAACTTAGAGCGTACTCGACGAGAAATTAGAAACACCAGTGTTCGAACAAGAGATTTCTATTATAACTGGAGTTACTTTAACCCGGACCTATACTTTGGGGATATGTGATCCAAAAATCTATGGAATAGCCAGCAAATTTCACGTCGTCAAACCTAATTTTCCTATTTCTGCACAAGGAATTTTGGGATAGCCCTTCTTAAGACAGAAAAGGTCCAACGTGTCCTTCTATCATAACGCATTAATAACGCGGTCGAGATCGGTAGACCCGCTCCCCTTCATTGACTGAGTCAGCAAAAGCTAGGGAGGAATTGGCCCCCGAAATCAAACCTATCCCACGGATACTCACAAAGAAGGCACGGAGTGTGCAACAAATTCCGATACCACTTCAGGATTCTAAACTACCGGAAGGATATCTACCTCTGATAGAATCGTCGAAGGGGACGTTCATTGGGAAATCAATAGTTTCCGATCAAGGGGGTTTGTGTCAAGTTTTAGCGATCAATAATAGAGAAGATGATGTTGATATTGTCATTCCCCCTCAGGAAATCATTCCATTCGAATACGTAAATTATTCTAAGGCAGATAGTTCGGATTTTGAAACTGATGTAACCATGTTGGAATCCCAAATTGAAGAAGCATCGAGAAAGGTTCCATTAGGACATCTTAACCCGGAAGAGCTAGCTTATGTTCAAAAATGGATTGAACACGGTAATGATCGCTTTATGCTCTCTACATACAAGCTACCCACCACGCATGTTGTGCAACATCGCATTCCGACTGTGGACAACAGTGTTGTCCACGCAAAATAATACCGACGGCCGCAAAAACAAGAAGCGCTAATAAACGAGCAAATATATAAAATGTTGGAGGCGATCGGCGAAGCTTACCCCCTTCCAAATATCACCGACATTTTAGATCACTTGGGAGGTGCACAATACTTTTCAGTTCTGGATTTAGCCTCAGGCTACCACCAGATTGAAACTGATCCAAAAGACCAGCCGAATACGGCCTTTTCAGTAAACAGAGGGCACTTCCAATACAAAATAATGCCCATAGGCATAAAGAACGTCCCAGCAACCTTCCAACGACTTATGGATAAGGTTCTATCTGGAATGCAAGGTGCTGAATTGTTGGTGTACCTTGATGATATTGTTATCTTTTCTCGGATGTTGGAGGAACATGACAAAATAATAGATCGGTTATTCTCTTGTCTTCGTGCAGCAAACCTATTTCTCAATCCGGAAAAGTGCGAATTTTTACGTACCGAATTAGCCTATTTAGGTCACATCGTTAGCCAGGAAGGAATAAAACCCAATCCTAGAAAGTTAAAGGCACTGAAATAGTTTCCGGTTTCCCGTAACGTAAAGTCAGTTAGCGAGTTCTTGGGAATCGCTGGTTACTATCGGCGGTTCGTAAAAGACTTTGCTAAGTTCGCTAAACCACTTTTCAACTTGCTAAAAAAGGATCAAACCTTTCATTGGGGCATGACAGAAAAGAAAAGTTTTCGCAAACTCAGGAAGATCCTATGCCGTACTCTCATACTACAGTACCCTGATTTTGAGAAAATTTTTCGATTAACCACCGATGCGTCGGAGGTGGCCATCGGTGCCGTACTAGCTCAGCAGAAGGATGGAATGGATCTACCTATTGCATTCTATTCCAGGGTTTTTAACGGTTATGAGAGTGGCTATGATGAAACAGAACGTGAGTGCCTGGCCGTGGTCGATGCTCTTGAAAACTTCCGCCCCTATCTTTATGGTAGGAAGTTTTTACTGTCATGAGACCATGAACCTTTACGTTGTATGCATTCCACTAAAGCGTCTGCCGGAAGACTTGCCAAGTGGTATCTGTAACTCAAAGAGTACGATTACGATTTTGAAAACAAACCAGGGAAGATCAACCGATGGTTGGTCGGAATATCCTCCAATCATGTTATTGATAGTGAGGCCTCTAATTCTAGTATGAGAGACACATCAAGTGAAGGGGAAACTAATGCCTAAGAGCAAGGTATATCGTCACGTATGGCTCAAAAAGATTTTCCTATCCACATTCGTTCCATGGGTATAAAATCGTTTTCATTGAATACACCGCCACGGGCAGCCAATCTGGCCGCCAAGGATGGAATAAAAAAAGCCTTCCCCAAAGCAGGAAACGAATTTCTAGCGCGCCCCAAATGTTCAAGGAAAAATCTTCCGAACGTTCTATCACTGCAAGGCCTTCTGTAGAACCCAGAGAAATCGCTCCGCCAACTGAGACTACCCAAGTGACAAAACGGAAAACCGGTCGACCAAAAGGGTCACGAACCCGGCACCCTCTCTCTGATTCTCAGGGTAACATGGACCTACCCAAAGAAACAATAGCCGATACACTGCGACCCCAAAAGAATGTAGTCACTCCGAAACCATTGGAAACTGATTCGCAAGCAGATAATGACGACTCGGTCAATGAAGACATAATTTCAGTTTTCTCCGACTCCGACCCACCGGTTCGGCGCCAACGGTTTAGAATGTTGCCCAGCCTTGACATTCCATCAGCCGTAAATAAATACAAAAGCCCACCTCCATTCTCCTCTCAAAAAATTCCAGGAATCAAAGAAAAAAAGTTGGTAAATTTGATGTAGAACCCATGCTCTCAGAGGAGACTGGAGCTCTAGAGCCAGATGAAATATTGTTTAATATTAGTCCACCAGCTGGCACAAGTGAAATCGATACTGAGGACCAGGATTCAGACTCTAATATTCGAAGCCCTAGGACCTTCGCCAGAGAGATGCAAGGATCATTCTCAAAATTCGACCAATCCCTCATGGAGCACCAGTCATGGTACTGGGTCCCGGACCATCTTGAGTTAAATACGGCTAATGAACCCCAGTCCTCAGAAGACTCTGATGAATCTGGACCAGCGAATAATCGGGACCCCATTGTCCAGATATGGCCCTAACGCAAGATCTACTCCCTACCCGGACAGGCTAACTGAGACTGAGGTAATAATAGAGGAAGTGGAGTATAGTGATAGTACCGACAGCCCAGTGAGAGAATCGATAAATACACACCCAAGGCGATTGCAAGAAAGAAGGTCCGCATCCCCTTGACGCTTACCATTTAACTCAAAAACCCGCTACGAGCTCATCTAGTATTCCCCACCCAAATTTACCAAGCACAGTGATACTCACATGGAATCTCGAAGAATACCGGATCTCATTACACGTACATCGGTGCTAGATAGCAGCCGGGAGTCGCTCACCTATAAAAGAGGCAATTATGTTCACTTCGTGTCAGCCGATTGAGGACCCGTAACGCCCATCTTTAAGCTACTTATAGCAGTAGACGGTATAGACGCGAACGAATAAAGATCCGAAAAGCCAAAAAAGGGGCAAGTATTGGCCACACCACGAGGACGGTATAAGGTGTACTCAGTGGTAGTGAAACAGAAACATTACGATCCTTTTAGTACTAGCGACCTAGAACGAGGTTTACGCAATCTAATAGGTGTACTAAAGGAAGAGCGAGTAAATCATTCCCGTATACTGCGATACATACATTTCTGCGATGAAATTCCACGAAACACACTTACAGATCTGGTCATAGAAATCTTTAAGGACAGCGGAATTAAAATTACGGTTTGCTACGGCAAGGTCGAAGTCCCACCGAGCGAAAAAAGGCAATCAATCATCCAGGAGTGCCATAACAGTACGACCAGTGGTAATAAGGGGGTGACGAAAACGTACCGCCGGGTCAGAGAAAGGTACACGTTGCCGAGACTGAGAGAGGACGTTACCGAATTTAGCCGAAAATGCCACGTCTGTGCGGAAGAAAAGCTCTTACGTGCCACCACTTGAAAATCCATGCTTATCACAGCCACGCCTTTGGATACATTCGATAAGGTCTCCCTCGATACCGCGGGTACTCTTCCGACAACTCCTGATGGCAATCGACACATACTCACGATGCAAGAACATCTGAGTAAGTCTGTATCGCGGTTGCCCTCCCTAACTTACACTCAACTACTATCGCTCACGCCTTGGCAACCAATTTGTTTACCGCGTATGGCGCAACTCGATGCATTTTAACAGATAATGGGAAGTCCTTTGTCAGTACGTTATAGCGTAAGCTTGCAAAGATTTTTAATGTAACACAAGTTGCTACATCTACTTGTTGACCTTAAGCCAATGGTGCACTCGAAAGAGGTCACATTGTGTTGACAGAGTATATTAAATCGTACGCCCATAGTTATGATGACTGGGATCGGCTTCTCCCCTATGCGATGTTCGCGTACAACACATCTGTACACGAAGCGACACAATTCACGCCGTATAAGATGATCTTCGGCCGCGTGGCGCGGATCCCGTCTTCTTTTCCCGATGAAAGAAAACTGGAAACGTACGGATCATATTTACGAAAATTGATAACGCGGCTGCACGAAATACGCCAGTTAGCTGTGAGAAGTCTCATAACTGCCAAGCAAAGGTCTAAGGATCAATACGATCGCAAGGCGAAACCATTAAAAGCAACCATAGGCGACTATGGAAGGGTGTTAGTAGATAGAAGAGTGAATAAGTTTGATGCGTATTATGAAGGCGTATATAAGGTTGTAGGGTTTACTGAAGGGCATAATGTCATCTTAGAAGCAGAGAACGGTCAAAGGTTCACCAAGCACGCGGATAAGTTGAAATTAGCGTTTTTATGTATAAACGGCCTTTCGCACGTGTCAAAAGACGGATTCCTAATCGATAAGAATGGATATAGCCACGTATATACTGACGGATCCTGTCTGCGGAATGGTAAGACTACCGCTAGTGCAGGACTCGGAGTTTGGTTTGGGGAAAATCACCCTTTAAATATTTCACAACGCATGATTGACAGACGAATTAGTGTTTAAAAGGATGAAAAATGCCCTTCAATCATTGGCTGTCCAGTGGTGCTATGAGCCAGCTCACGCGGGGTGCTATGGAAACGAAAGGGCAGATGAACTGGCCCGGAATGCAGCCCTGTGCCAGAGTCAATTTTAAGTATACTACCATAGTGGAACGGAGCTCATCCAAATTCTTTTCAGGCTAATCTCGTCATGATGAGCGACATTATATGGATGATCCTGAGAGGACTTGTCCTTCTTGGTGTTCCTGTTTCATCTCAAGATGGACCTGTGGCGTTTTTGAATACTCAATTCACCAAAAGCACGAGCATCTACTTTGAGAGGATGCATCCATTGCAACATGTAGCAGGGATATGGAGAGCCACGATTTTCTTA
The DNA here is from genome assembly GCA_932178445.1 of Andricus quercusramuli. Taxonomy (NCBI): domain Eukaryota; kingdom Metazoa; phylum Arthropoda; class Insecta; order Hymenoptera; family Cynipidae; genus Andricus; species Andricus quercusramuli. The sequence continues at coordinate 2,007 of CAKNXH010051587.1, read as the reverse complement.
GAGACGAATCGGCCGCAGCAGTTCCTCGGGAAATATATCACCAAAATCCAAGCAGCCAGGGAGTACTGCGAGCTAGCACAACTCTTTCTCTGTGATTAACTACTTGATTGGAATCATCTGCAACGGAAGATAAATCTGTCAAGCCATCTACTTTGTGACGTTGCAAAATTCTTGCAACTCACAAATTCTAATTAATAAATTTTTAGTTGACGTTTGAAGATTTTTCGTAAATTCAGAGATTTAATTTTGTAAGGTCAGAAATTACAGCTGCGGTACGGAAACTCCATGACTAGGGCTAGATTTAAGATTTATGATTTTAAGGACTTATTCTGTTCGTTTCTTTTATTTTTTTGTAACGGATTCGGACTCGTCGAGACATCGAGAGACATCGAGGGACATCGAGGGACATCGAGGGACTTCTTTCGACTTCGAGACTCAAATGGGACGCCACTTGAGACTTTTAGAACAGCGAGATTCCATCGACACACACTTCAGGCCGTTTGAATTCTCCCGCCTTTTCCATCTACTATCGTCTGCCAGACTCAAAGGAGCTGTGGATCCTCATCTGTAAAGATTCATGTTAGGATGCCGGCCAGTTTTGAAGCAACGCTACAAGTTGCGGAAAATCCGGAACGACTCATCTACCTGGCGTAGAACCTTTTTGGAAACTTCATGATGAGAAATTTCTTCATCAATTCCCAACATGACTAGGGAATCTCAATGCGCAATGCCCTCTTCACGTCGGCTGATACCAATTGGTACCGAACCAAATCCTGCTCTGATCAGCCAGGGTAACTTCGGGCTCCAGGAGGTGATCTAATGGGTGAATTGGAGAGTAAGGATGTCGAAATAACAACACTGGATCAATCCTGGCGATTATAGAGGGAAGGAAGGATGAAAACCGAAAATAACAGGGTACCGAGCTGCACTTATTCATACGGCCCTGGAATGTAAATCCTGCACACCGTCTCCGCAGCGGCCTTACCACCAATAGAAATGCCGGAAAGAAAGAGGAGAAGGAACGCCGAGACCGAGTCCCGTACCGTTGCCGCTACGTTCGCTCTTCTCTGCTAACCGCAGCCGCGAAAAGTCAAGCTTTTGTTTTTCTCCCGTGTCGAGTCACGCTGTATTTTTCTCGTGCCAGTAAAGCAGCATTTTCTGGACGAATATTAAAGACGTACCTCACAGCTCCTCATCCCCAAGGAAGTTCGTCAAGATCACTCCAGAATTCAGTGGGTAAGGCCAATTGAAATTATAAGCAAGGGAAACCACGCTCGACACGTGGCCACAGTGGATCAGTTGTGTTACTATGGATATATTAATTTATATTGAGTAAATGGCGTCACACGTGGTCGAGGTGGAGTTCCGTTGACTGGGCCTTATTATTCACTGTGCTATTGATATATATTGTATTTTATTATGTGTGATTATGTTGCTATTTTTTTGAAATGTGTCCCCCAATGGTGAATTTTATGTGTAATTTTTCGGAACTGAGCCCCCAGTCGAGTGTTGCCATATAAAGTTTGTCCACGTTGAGCATTTTAAATAACATTCACATAGCCACGTAACGGAACCCCCAGGTTGAGTTGTGCCCCGAAACCCAGTTTTCGTTAATCATGAGTGAGCCTCTTTTTTGTGTTAACTTGGTATTGTGTAATTATTCGGAACTGTGCCCCAGTCGAGTTTTGCTATAATTTTTCTAATGTTGAGAAATATCACATCGAGTCCCACTCAAGTGCCACTCAGTCTAGAGCTTCCCCTTACCCCACCTCCTTTATTGTGAGCAAAATTTATAGGCTTTGAGCGTCGAGAATTGTCGGTGAATTTCAAATATGTTTTTGACAAATTTCGAATATAATTGTGTATTTTTCCGGGTGTATTATTGATTTAAAGTAGAATGGTTTAATTTTCACGAACGATTTTGCAAAATTAATGTAAGAAATGTTTATTGAAGCATAGTTTAGTAGGTTTAAGAAATGTGTAAGGAAATTCGGTTAACTTGATTTT
>CAKNXH010051586.1:12226-33957 GCA_932178445.1 Andricus quercusramuli | reverse complement strand
TCTCCTTTCGTCAGCGCCCACGTTTCGCACCCGTACATGACGACCGGCATTATTATTGTTTTGTAGATTCTTACTTTGATGTTTCTAGATAGCAATCGCGATTTTAATAGTGTGTTTACTGCATAATAGCACCCATTGCCAGCGTGCAGCCGTGCGTTGATTTCCGTTTTAATCTTATTTTCGCTAGTTATAATGGACCCGAGGTATTTAAACTCGCTAACCCTTTCGAATTTCATATTTCCGGCCATAAGTTCCCCGTCTTGATTACTTTGTTCGGATCTGGCGACGGTCATATATTTTGTCTTCGATTCGCTGACTTCCAAACCAATATCTTTGGCTTTTGTGATCAAGATTTCTGCATTTTTTGCTACCGTTTCTTTATCATCTCCTAGTAAGTCGAGATCATCCGCATATCCAAGAATTTGTATTATCCCATTGAGGGTAGCACCGGTCGGATTCGCCTGTACTTGCCTAACCACGTATTCTAAAACTAAGTTAAAAAGGACGCACGAAAGTGCATCGCCCTGTTTCAGGCCATCGCGGATCGAAAACTCTTCAGATAAACTACCGTTTACGCGTATTCTACCCCTACTGCCGCTTAAGCAAATTTCGATAAGTCTAACCAATTTTCTTGGTACCCCCAAAAACTCTAGGATCCAGTACATTCGTGCGCGTATAATAGAGTCGTAGGCTTTTTTGAAATCGATAAATAGCTGATGCACTACTTCTTTAAATTCCCATTTTTTTTCTAGCAGTTGTCTAATTGTAAACATTTGATCGCTTGTAGATCGGTTTCGGCGGAATCCACACTGGTAATTCCCAATGATTTCCTCCGCAAAAGGAGTCAGTCTACTTAGGATTACATTAGACAGGACCTTGTAGCACGAAGGTACAAGTGAAATTCCCCGATAATTGTTACAGTCAGTTTTATCGCCTTTTTTGAAGATGGGAATAACGATAGAAGTATTCCATTCTTCCGGCATGCGTTCTGTTTTCCAAACTGCGCGTATTAATTTAATAATTTGTCTTGTGAGGCAAGGGCCTCCATTTTTTATCAGTTCTGACGGTAGGTCGTCGATGTCCGCGGCTTTGTTATTTTTCAACTTCTTTATAGCCATTTTTATTTCTATATCAGCAGGATCATCAATTAATAGATCAGCAGTGTCGATTTCGCCGAGATTACCTTCAACGGGGGCTTCGCGTACATTTAATAGTTTATCGAAATAGTCTTTCCATAAATTCAGTCTCTCTGTCGCATCGGCTACTAGATTGCCATTTTCGTCCCTCGTTACTTCCGTTCTACTTTGAAAGCCTTTCCTTATAAAATTGATTCCCCTGTACATCTCGCGCGGGTTATTCTGTTTATTATGCGTTTCTATTGCTAGTATTTTATTCTTTTCCCACTCCCTTTTCTTGAATCTATAGAGCCTATTTGTACTTTTACTAATCTCGAGATACTTCTTATGTGTTTGATCGCACTTATTTTGTAAACTAAGTAGTCTGGCCTTCCGACGTTTTTCAAACCAGAGTTTGCACTCTTCGTCAAACCATGGTTTGCTTTTTGTTACTTTCTTTAAACCTATCGTAAGTTTCGCGGCTGTCTTTACCGCCTTTTTTATATTGCTCCACAGGGTTTCCGGATCCTCCTCGTAATTATTGTTATCGTCTCCCTGTTCTTGGAGAGCGTCAAAGCTATTAGAAATCTCAACTTGATAATTTAATGTTTCTGTTGCTGTTTTGAACATATCTATATTGAAACGAACTGTTGGCTCTGTGCGGCTTGTTTTCTTAGTTATCGCTAGCCTAGATCTTAGTTTTACTATCACGAGGAAATGGTCTGAATTTAAATCCGCTCCCCTATACGATCTTATATCGAGAACGTTTGCATGACGTCTTTTGTCAATTAGAACGTGATCAATCTGATTGTGAGTGTTACTATCTGGTGATCTCCAGGTGGCCTTATGTATATTTTTATGCTTGAAATATGTGCTTTTGACAACGAGGTTCTTTGAAGCTGCAAAGTTTATTACTCTAGTTCCGTTGTCGTTACTGACGTCATGCAAACTTTCTGATCCTATTGTAGGCCTATACATCGGTTCTTTTCCAATTTTCGCGTTGAAATCTCCCAATACTATTTTTGCGTCAAAAGCTGAGAACTTGTCAAAAACCTGCTCGATTGTTTCGTAAAAGAGATCTTTAGTGTCTTCGTCTTTGTCCTCGGTGGGGCAGTGCACATTGATTAATACCTGTTTGCTGAAAATACCCTTCAGTACAATGTATGATAACCGATCGTTAATGAATTGCATGTCGATAACCGCTTGCGAGATTCGTTTATTAATAAGAAAACCGGTCCCTAGTCTCCATCCCTTAGCTCCCCCATAGTGAAAAGTATAGTTATCCTTAGAAATTGACGCGAAATCGCCCGGCCAGCATGTTTCTTGAAGTGCTATTAAGTCAGTATTGTAATCATTTGCTATCTTAATGAGTTCGCTAAATCCGCCAGTACTTAGGCTACGCGCGTTTAGATTTCCCACCCTTAGATCTTTAACTGTAGTTTTTTGTTTTTGCAAGTTAGCCATGGTAGTTCCAAGATAATCCGCACGTTAGGATCCTATTCCGATCGTAGGTGAGTCCACTGTCCCAGGAGTGATAACCCCCATACCTCCCTAGGTCTAAGTATGGGAGCTTTCCGACTCTGACAAGGACCATGTCAACTTGTCGTCAGACACATTACAGTTTCATCCTCGTATCCTAACGTCCCCCTGCAAGGCAGCGCGCCTACTGGCATCAATACCCCTTTGGCCCTATACAGGCGAATCATTCTACACATCCCTTGCGGGCAGTGTCATCGCTGCGGTGTCCAATGGGCGGCAGGATTTTTCCCTTACAAGATTTTTAGTTTTGGTTCGGGGTAGTGTTTCTAGGTGGATACACGCTGCACCTCGGCCTGCCAGGACCCACCCATTGCGTATGAACGTGAATGGGTGGGTCCTCCCAAGCCATGGTCATCGTGTTTTCTACCAGTGCTAGGCCAACATCTTAGGCTGGGCTCACCACACCCACGACTGGTTCCTATCGGCTGTCCGCGGCTGCTTATTCTTGTCTTCGCAGCTAACCTGAGGGGCTGTTCAGCCTAACGGGCCGTTCCTCTATCCGCAACCCGAGGACGCGCTGCGTAGTGGTGACAGGAACCCACCGAGCAGAAAAATATTGTATGTTTCAGTAAAAATGGAACCAGCTAATCTAAGGATAAATCCAGCTGAATCAGTCAGCCCATTGCAAACATTGAATGAAATTAGTATCGAATATAACTTTTCTAACTTAAATTATAAAGTCGTTACTTTACAACCAAAATCGCCTCTCCAAGTATTTGTTATAACTTGCGAAATATCTAAAGGTCATACAAATTATGCAAAAACTAGCGAACTTTTTGTCTCGAAACAAACAGCGAAACACGATGCTGCAAGAAAGATTTTAAGATTGTTATCCAATATATACCTTTTTAGTAATGACCAATTACCTACAGATAACGATAACGAGCGAGAACCAGAAATACAATTTGGAAAAATTAAACTTTATAAATGGACTAATGCCTGCGAAAGATGTTATCAAAGAGGGCATAGGGCAATAGATTGCCACGGCGTCAGAAGAAATCAGAATTATATAGACTAATTTCGTTCACGTAAAGTTTCTTCAACAAATATTACATAAGCATATAAGCATTACCCATTTAGAGTTAGACGAAAAGATCCCAAATCGAAATTAAAAAATAATAATAATAATAATAATAAGACGAACAATTAATCTTTTCCTCTTTCTCAAAAGCGTGCGTTCCTAGAATATAAGATCCGCTACGTAGACAACCGAACCCAAAAGTTCAAAATACACAAATTACAATAAACAAGTTTGATCCTGGTCATTACATTCCCATGCTCAAACTTAAGGGGGGGAGGTGTCACGTCCCGCGACTTTTATAATAATAATATATAATTAAAAACAATATATTATTACTACATAACATTCATATTCAATAGTTTATGACTATATAACATTTATATTCAATTGATTATAACTACATAACATTTATATTAACTAATAAAACAACAAGCTGAAATATCATATCCAATATCTAATTATTATTGTCAAAATCATATTATATACAAACCCGACATTGTTAAAATCATTCGTGGAGAACGGATTTGTAACGAACAACGCAATGGACCAAGATGAGTTGTACGCATCAATTTTTCGCACAACAAAGAGGCACACGCTAATCAAAAACACATAAATTAATCAACAAGGCAACCAGAAAAGCAAGCTGCATTTTGTTTCCCATACGCTTACAAAATGCCGGTACCTATAGCACTTACATAGCACAGTAAACGAAAATAAGCGATACACATAAAAATCTCGCCTATCCAACACAAGAAATGGGCACATAATAATCAAAGGACCATAAATTAATCAGCGAAGCAACCATGAGAACTAGCCACATCTTCAATCCTATACACCTTCAAATGCTGGTACCTACAGCACATATACAGTACATTAAACTAAAATGAGCGGGCTACATAAATTTGCAGAACTAACACAGCCATAAAACACACATTAATTGAAGAGCTATAAATTAATCAGCAAGCCAACCTTATGAACAGACCAGATTCTCAACCCCATACGTTTACAAAATGCTGGTACCTATACTACTCATCTACATGATTTAAGCATCTTGACCTACTTATGCCTATGCAAGGGACACCAGCATCTTCGACACAAAAGCAATAAATATCTCACTCAAGGTGACAGTTGTAGTAGGGTGAACCTCTGACAAAGAAGACACGCAAACCTTATGCCCCTCTACATAATAGAATATCTCAGCCTTTGTCATCTAGGAAGGGATACCATATATTTGGTAACTGCCCCATTCTCCATATTTGGGCACATTACGATTCCTCATCACTGATTGGCTATCCTATCAATTAACCCTTTGGAACAGGAAGGGATATAGTGAATCCTAGCTACTGCGACACTTTCCGTATATGGGCATACATAAAAATCTCGATGCCCATTGGATAATTAAATCCCTACCACTCATTTACATAATTAATTATCAACGATGATTGGAACCATGATGAATCCCTACTTCTAATACCACTCACTCCTACGGGAATCTTAGGAGGGATCTCATGAATAAATACAGCAGATTTGGAAGCAGGAACTCAGTTTAGGGACTTTAACGAGTCTGCACAGTGTTTAGGAAGTTCAACCAGTCTACCTAGTTTAGACTCTCCACCATTAAAGAACCACACCCAGTACTACAATCAAATTCGTAGAAACCCTAAAACTCCGGTCCCAAATACTCGGGCCGTCAAAATCTTCTTCAAATCTAACTTCTGTGCGGGAGCGTCACATCGAAACACAATAAACCACCTGTAACAAAGAACGAGGGAGGCCCAGATCCACTGACCTGGTCAGCGCAGCCTCCATTCTTGTATACTCACCCCCTACGGGTCCCACAAAGAGCTCTGGCCAGAGGGTACAACACATCAACCACACATAAGTGGACTAAAACTAAACGAGAAGAGGCAAGCCAAAACAAGAGTACTCCAGCTGCATTAATCTCAAATCAACCTTTTGTACTTCATCTCAGTAAAATTACTATTGTTCTAATAAACTTTAATTAATTTATATTCAAATCTTATTAATTTATTTCTGTAGACCGTAGTTATCCTCATCCCAGTTTTTTAATTTACATTAAAATCTAAAACGAGGAACCATCTTTATTTAATAAAATATAAGGTAAGTTATGTTGATTAAGACGTAACAAATAAATGAAAAATAAAAATATTTGTTTGCATCTAATATATATTTTCTATAATACTTTTCTCACTTGTGAAAATTTAATGGCATTCTTTCACTTTATTAAGGAATAATTCTAGTTTATTTGAATTTTTAATAGAAATTCAACAACGCTTGGAACATTGGTTTTTTCTGAATAGAAAAAAATGTAACCGTACATCAAACCGTCTTGATTTCTTTGAATCATTACAATTTTTAAAATCAAAATAACTTTTTTTGTGTGCAAAAATGGATCAAAAATTCAAGTCGAATATTCGAAATGCGACTTGTTCGAATATTCGAATAAATCGAATTTTGAATATCCGACTTGAGTTTTGGAGTCATTTTTCAAAAAAAGGAGTTATTTTGATTTAGAAATTTCAATAGCCTAAGGAAATCAAACCTGTTTGATGTACATTCAAATTTTTTCTTTTTCAAAAAATCCAACTTTCCAGGCGTGTCTAGATTTGTATTACAAATTCAGCAAATTCAGATTTCATAAGTGAAAAGTGTAGGCCAAAACTTCTTTCCCATGTTCTGCACAAGAAAAGTAAAACTTGAGTTTAGACAAATCATTCAAGACTAAGTCAAAAACATGACTTTGCTTGCAATGCAGAGAAAATGAGTTTTCGATTGATTTTATAAAATCAAAGAGTTTAAAATTCGGGCACTGGAAATTGTAATTTTGATCTAAAGTGATTAATTTTGCCACTGGATGATTAGTTTGGATTTGATCTACACTTTCGTCGCTTGCAGAATAAAATAGTGCGGATTTGCAATCAACGCAGTTCCTCTTTTTTAATTTTTGACAAAATTTGACCTGTAATGTAATACATTAAACAATGATTGTGAAAATGGCACGGTGGAGTTTTATACTAGTGTTTTTACGTTTATCGAATTGATTATGGCGATGTGTATCGCTCCGGGGTGCAAATCATGTTACAAAAGTGAACTCGGAGAACCCGAAGATCTCAAATATAAACATAATTAATTTTTCCATCGTTTCGAAAGACCCAGCTATTGAAGCTTTATGGCAAAAAGCTTTAATTCTGAAAAACTGTACCGTGAAAGCTGGCCAGTTCGTTTACAGTAAACATTTTTTAAGGAAGACATTCTCCACGAGAAAATCCTAAAAGCACCAGATGACACTATTTCGTTAAAGGCAAATAATTATATATTGTAACAAGGCAAAATTTTAACCTAACAATTTAGCATTTATTTACTTATTATTTGACGTCGGGTACCCTCCGCTGTGTGGCACGACACTCCAGGGGCATATTTTAAGTAAGATTTAAGGATTTAGGATTAATTTTTCGTTCCGTTATTTTTGTTTATTATGACCCTTGCCTCGACCTTCAACCTATGGGAGACATCGAGGGATTTTGGAACTCTGAGTGCACCAGAGAACTGAAGTAGCTTGCTGCGGTCGTTGGTTAAGAATTGAGATTCTCGTGTTGAATCTAGTTCACGCCTTTCCATTGTCTTCAATAGTCCCGGAACCTGGCTGGAAACCTTGGATGCCTCGAGAGCTAGGGATGACTCCGGATTGTTTTCCCTAGGTTTTGAGAATGAACATAGCCCTGCTAAAAATTTCGGATCCCGGAATTGGTCTGAATTTATCCGAAATCAATCCGATGCACGATTTTTTTCCGAAATATTTCCGATCTAATCTGAAAACTGTGCGAAAACAGTCAGAAATTTGTCTGATTATGTCCGAAGCCTGTCCGGACCATAAATTTCGACTCCGGAAAGAGTCCGATTTGATCCGAAATCAGTCCGGAATTCAAAACCTGAAATTATTTTCGTTATACTAAAAATGGAAAATAGTCCGGTCTAATCCGAAATTTATCCGAACGTAAACTTTCACTCCCGAAAGAGTCCGACTTGATCCAAAATTAGTCTGGAACTCAGTACCTGAAATTATTTTTGTTAAAGTAAAACCGGAAAATCGTCTGATTAAATCCGAAATCTGTCCGGTCTAAAACATCAACTCCGAAAATAGTCCGATTCTATCCGGAATTGAATCGCAGGTTTTAGTTGTAATTCGGTGAAATTGAAGTGAAAACGGAAAATCGTCCGCTTAAATCCGAAATTCTTCCGGTAAAAAACATATACTCCGGAAGCAGTCCGATTCTATCCGAAATTAATCCGCAGGATCAAGTTGTCATTCGGTGAAATTAAAGTAAAAACGGAAAATCGTCTGATTAAATCGGAAATCTGTCCGGTCTAAAACATCAACTCCGAAAATAGTCCGATCTTATCCGAGATTAATCCGCAGGCTTTAGTTGTCATTTGGCGAAATTGAAGTGAAAACGGAAAATCGTCCGCTTGAATCCGAAATTCTTCCGATCAAAAACATGTACTCCGAAAGCAGTCCGATTCTATCCAAAATTAATCCGCAGGTTCAAGTTGTCATTCGGTGAAATTAAAGTGAAAACGGAAAATCGTCTGATTAAATCCGAAATCTGTCTGGTCTAAAACATCAACTTCGAAAATAGTCCGATACTATCCGAAATTAATCCGCAGGTTTTAGTTGTTATTCGGTGAAATTGAAGTGAAAACGGAAAATCATCCGCTTAAATCGTCTAGTCCAAAACATCGACTCCGGAAACAATCCGATTCTATTCAAAATTAATCCGCTGGTTTAAGTTATAATATCGTGAAATGCAAATGAAATTGGAAAATCGTTCGCTTAAATCTGAAATTAATCTGGTCAAAAACATTGACTCCGGAAGCAGTACAATTCTATTCAAAATGTATCCGCTTTCGTTTTTGGGTAGGGCGTCAGAAAAAAAAACACAAAAGCGATAATGAAACTTCGAAAACAAACAAAAATAATGAGAATTCCGATAAAGACGTGAATAGTAACACGGGAAATGATGAGAAAGCTAATGAGCTTTTGAACAAGGATGAGGATAACTATATGGTTCCGATATAAAATAAATTTGTTCATGAAAGTGAATCTACAGCTCTCTTGGAAAGAAGAAGCAGTTGATGGGAATGATGATGGAATTGACGATGATGTGGAAGAAGGATCAGTGGACGGGAATGATAATAATTGATTCAAATAGTTTTTGTTTTACTGTTCTCTAAACTGTATGCTATTATTGTACGTAATATTTCACTATTCAATATACTTCGGATTTTTGTCCCAAAAAATGTTTTCTTTGTATTTTTGCCATTTTGGTTTTATAATATCATAATGAATGTAAAAATGTTTTTCTCGGTTTGCAAACATTTTTGACGGTCAATAAAATTGAAAAATTCGAACTCTGAAGCTAAACATTTTTCCATTTGAAGGAATAAAAAATAAAGTACAAATTAAAGCACTCAAAGTGGAACTCTTGAATTTTGAACGTTTTAATTGAAGTTTATGTTTTTGATTTCAAAAATTATGTACACTCCGCGCTCCTTTTACGACATTCCCTTATACGCCCGCTCCATTTATACGACCAGTTGCCGCTCCCCTATACCAGAGATATTTTACCTAGATGCGGCAAGGGTCTAGTTAGGTCACATGTCACGAGGGCGGTGCTAACTTCAGTTTTGTGGCCTCGGCTTTATTCGGTACTTTTCGGCTAAATTCGGCATTGCCGCTTCGTTTAAAGCGATTGTTTCGTCCACATGCCGCAAGGCGGCGCTATAAACGTCGAGCGGGTATTTAAAATTTTTGCATTATTATGAATTATTTATGTATATTAAAGGACTGCAACGGAATTTTTCCTATTTGAAAATACTTGTAGTACATATAATTCACTCTTATGACGAAAACAATATTTTATAATATAGGACGTAATCAAAAATGCAGAAGTCATTGAATATTAAGAGCACAAATAGAAGAAAAATAATCAATTTTAATTTTAATTTATAAACACGTATATTACCTTAACTATATTAATTAAATTAAAGTAATTATATTAGATATATTAGTATTTTTAATGAATGATTATCCACTGTAGGTTGCATGATCCATTGTAGGGAGGTTTCCCCTACACAAATTAACGCAAAGAAAATTTAAAAATACAAAGTGAAAAATAATAAAATTTTAGGGCTCTACTATAACGATACAAGATTTTTATTTGTCGAAAAATAAAAATCCCCAATCTAAAAATATCCGAAATTATAATTTAACGAATTATATAATTTTTGAATCATACAAATTTTAATTATGTAATTAACGAAACATTAAATTTCCGTACAATTTGCAAATTTTCGAAATTTAAGATTTGACGAAAATAAACAATTAGTTATTAAAGAAATATTAAATAATAATTATTCATTTTTGTCAATATTAAATTTCGGGAATCAGCCAGATTCGTAGAATTTGATAATTGGACAATTATTAGTTCCGTAAATGTTAATTTCGGAGATTATTGAGATTTTTAGCTTCGCAGTGAATTTAAAATCCTGTCATTTTAAAATTCAGAGATTTCATAATTCACGAAATTATATTTTCGGAATCCGTTAATTTGTGTATTTATTATCTCTTCACTTTTCATTACTCCCTACATAAATAATTAACTTAATAAACTAGGATTTATTGTTAGTTTTCGCAGAAATCCTTTTAAAGGTTTTCAAAGATTATTGAAAAGAAAAAATATAACGTCAGTGGAGATGTTTAAGAAAAAAGTACTATTTGAAGCAGGTACGTATTGAAATTTTATTTTGTATTTCTAAACTTTCTTTTTTTTCTGGTAATCGATCGTTTTTGCGCGAATTTACTTTCTTACATGATTATTCATAATAAATTGTATACTTTGTTTTCAAAATTGTAATTAAAGTATTAAGTGATTTCATAATAAAGTTTTGTATTCAAGACTAAAATGTTGCATCAGTACAAATTTAATTTTGACTTTTGATCCCTTCACTCTAATTCCATTTTTACTTCTTATGATGTTTCCTTGAACATTTTATTTAAAATTGTACAAATAGACATGTCTATTTGTAAATCTATATTGAAGAGTTTCATTTTGGTTAGAAAATACTTTAAAGTTAAAAGTTTTGAACATTGAATAGTTGAATAGCCGGAAATTTTTTTCTTATGGTTACTTTTTACGAAGACAGAAGTTATTATCCAATATAAAATTGGAACAGTTAAAAAATATATAGTACTTTTTAAATAAGTATTAGAAGATTAACACATTTTAGTTGAAATGTACGAAGTTAAATATCTAATTTAAAAATGGAATATTCCAAATTCATCAAGCGCAATTTTGAATGTTCTAACTTGAGCAATTTTTTTATTTTTATCAAATCTTTGCTTGAAAATTTAACTATTGTTGAAACATTTTTTTCATTGAAAATTAATTTTTTTGAACTCACATCTGAACTATTCCGTTTGTTTTCGAAAATTTATCTTTTTTAGTCGGAAATTCAACTATTGGTTGCAAGTTCATGAATTTCGTTCAATAGTTACATTTTTTGGCAGAAAATTAGTCTAAAATTTAACTATTTGGGTAAAAATATATTTATCTGTTTCAAAATATGTCTTTTTGGTTGAAAATTATTTTTTGTATTGAAAGCTCATATTTTTGAATTCAAAATTCAACTGTATGGTAGAAAGTTCTATTTTTTGGCTCAAAAATGCAATAGTATTGTAGAAATATGAGTTTTTCATTTGAAATTTATTTTCTTAAAATGAAAATGTAGCAATTCCATTTTTGGTTCAAAGATGATTTTTTTTATTTTGAAAATTCAACTACTTGGTTAAAAATTTATGTAATTTGTTCAAAAAACGTCCTTTTTTTTGTAGAAAATTTATCTTCTTGCTTTAAAGTTCGACTTTTGGAATGTTATTTCTTTTTTTATTGACTAGAAAATCTTTTTTGTTTGAAAACTCAACTCTTGTTGAAAATTCGTGTTTTAGAATTAAAGATTCAACTGTTTTGTAAAAAATTTGAATTTTCTCTCGAAAAGTGGACAGTTTTGGTCGAGGAATTCAACTATTTGACGAATTTTGAGCAACTTTGTTAGGAATTTATTTTGTAGTTAAAAATTCATCAATTTAGTGACAGTTTTTTTTATTGTTAAAAACTAAGTTTTTCAACTAACAATTTCAATGTTTGGTTGAAAAGTAACGGAAAAAAATGTGTCGTGAGTTAGGATTTTTGGCATTTCATATGTTTTTTGCGATTTTGGAACGTTATAAACACCACGAAAAAAATGTTTCCCATGAATAAAAAATAATAAAATGTTTCTTTGGTTCAAGCTGACGCAATTTCAGGTTCGGATCAATTCAAAGCACATGTTTTTGTATATTTTCAAACAATTTTAAATAAGGAACATTTTTTTTAATTAAAAAAAAAAGTTCAATTGTAAATTTGAGAAAGAGAATAGAAGATATTAATAAGATAATAATAAGATATTAATAAGAAGATATTCTATAATTTGTTATTAGAATTGTAATTAAATTATTTAGCGATTTCATAATAAAGTTTCTTATGCAAAACTGAAATGTTGCATCAGTAAAAATTTAATTTTGACTTCTGAATCCCTTCACTTTAATTCCATTTTTACTTCTTATGATGTTTCCTTCAATATTCTATTTAAAATTGTACAAATAGACATGTCTATTTGTATTTCTACATTGTAGAATTTTAGTTTGATGAGAAAATACTTTAAATTAACAGTTTTGAACATTGAAAAGTTTAGTAGCCGGGAATTTTTTTCTTAGGGTAACTTCTCACGAAGAAAAATTACAAAATGAAAATAGTTATTTGTGATACAAGTGCGTAAAATAGGTGATTGTGTACGAGTGTGAATTTTGCAGCATAAGCCGGAGGCTCGAAGCATGAGTCGGTGGTTGGCGCACGAGCGAAGCGAGTGCGAAAACATAGACGAGTGCTTCGAACCGCAGGCGAATGATGCAATCACACGAGTTACTAATCACCTAGGCGCACGTGTATCACACGCTATTTTTTGCAACGCCCGTCCGAAAAAGTTGTTAGGAGGTGGTAACGAAAAATACTAATTTTATATTGCATAAAGTCGAGTAAAGGAATGAAAATTTTTTTTTTCAATGTTTGAAAAAAAATTTGAAAAAAAAAATTTTCGAAAAAAAATGTTCTGAAAAAAAATTGGGTGCAAAAAAATGTTGTAAAAAACAAAATTTCGTGAAAAAAAAATTTTGAGAAACAAAATTTTCAAAAAAAAAAATTTATGAGAAAAAAAATTTTCGAAACAAAAATTTTGTTCAAGATGAATGTAAAATTATTTCAAGAAGATACCAACATCAGTGTTTAAAGTTATCTTTGCCAGTGTCTAAAGTACCTCATCTCGAATGTGCGCATGCGCAGCTTTTTCACCAGTGTCTAAAGTAAGCCATCTTTAAACTGCGCATGCGCGAAAATTTTTTCACGCACAGTATGCTCAAATAAGGGCCTTTAGGCACCATCTACATGCCTGCAAACCTCAACTTTAGAGGTGGGTGTTGCAAAAAAGAAATTAATACATTTACATTCCATTACATTACATACATTTGGAGAAGAATAATTATTGAATGCTCTTTTCAATCTTTTTCTTTGTTTGGAAAATGAATTTGAAAATTAAAAAAAAAAAACGTTGCAAAAAATGCAGTTGGTAGGAGTTATAATTTTTCAGAAATGATTTTTTGAATTTTGAACTTTGCTCTGTGAAAAGGAACTCTTAGATTTCAGCAAGCACTCTGAAAATATTTAAAACAATTTCCAACGATTTTTATGATTTTTATCTAAAGTTAATTCAAATAAATAAAATTTCTAATTTTTAATTGATGAAAAATAAAAGTACCGAATAATAAATGCCCGAATTTTTATATTTCAAAAATCCAAATTCATCGAATTCTATGATTTCAAATATATTCAGTTAACGAATTATTAAACTAACTTAAATTTTTTAATTCGCGAAATTCAAATTTCAATAATTAGTAAATTAATGATTAAATATTTAAAATAATTATAAATTATTTCATCAATCCCGTCGTGCTGGATACTTCAAAGAAGTTTGAAAGATTTAATAAATTACTTACCTAATTATTTAATGAATTATTTACCTTAAAATATATTTTCGGCAAATTTTTATTTCTCAATCTTAATTACTTAGGGAATTAAATAATTTATTACTTTTATAATGCGTTTATTATATAATTTGAAAATTATATGTTTCAATTTCGGAAATTTTAAAATTTGATAATTTATCATTCGATATTTTTATTCTTCGACAATTTATCTATTCGGTATTTACGGTTATTCCCTTAATGTGTAGCAGTTCCAAATAAAAAAGTCAAATTCAGAAAGGTTTCAATTTGGAAGCAGTTTTTTTCATTTAAATTACAAAACTTCCCAATTACGCAATATTGAAGGGTGTAACGGCATAACCGTGAAGTTCCACTTTTTTCAAAACACGTTTTATTGGCTCAAAAATTCTCTAAAATTCCACCGCACATTTTGATGAACAAAATTTTGGACTCTGAAATTGTTTAAACAATTTTTGTTTGTATTGGACAATTTTTTGTCCACTCAACTTGTTATGCAGCATAAATACAAATTCTATAACATTTAATTGTTTATTTATACTTCGTCACCAATTGGTTCCATGAAAAATTGCGAAATGCATATATAATTGATGTCATTTCTTCCGTAGAATCGAATGGCATTATTATTTTTTCCGAATCTCGCTTGTTAAACAATTTGTTGAAACAATTCAAAAATAAATGTTTTTCTTGAAAAGTCTTCTATTAGTTTTTATGCTATTAGAAATGCAGCCTAAAAAAGCATTTAAAAAAACATTGAAACAAATTTTAGATCCGATGGACTTACACGGTTTTGACCGCAGTCGACTTTTGACGCTATGTATCTCGAAAAGAATTAACTTTTTTAAAATTTTGTTTATTGAGATCCGTAGAGCTCCATCAAATCTCGAATGTACTTCACTAATTTTTTTTGTAAGAATTCAATTTTTGAGAAGGTTTTGTCTCTCTCCTGAAAAATTTATCTCGATGGATCTTCATGCTTTTGCCGCGACACCTCGCCTCAATTGCAAAAATTACGCTTCAAATTTAATTAAAATTAAATCAAATTAAACATTTCTGGCGAATAATCTATGTACGCTGATGTACGTAAATTTAATATTTTACTGCAATATAAAATTCCATTTATTTGGATCCATTGATCCTCTAAATCTTCTGCTCACTCACCAGAAGTACATAATTCAAGTCATAGTACTGCCTGGATATTCGGGGGCTCACTCTTTGGCTCACTCATTCACATCATTGACGGTGACTCATTCACGCACTTTGGCGCAGTTGCGTCATGGAAACAATGAAAAGTTGTAGAGGGCAGCACCTCGATATAGACGAAAAATAGTTAGCTATATATTTTCGGTATCCCCACTCCTGACCCTTGCCGCATCTAGGTAAAATATCTTTGCCTATACGCCGGGAAATGCGTTCTCCTTCATCCCCACACCTCCGCTCAAAGTTCGCGCGGGAAGCAAATAGTCTTGCGCGTAAATATGAATACAATATTTTCGTATAGTGCTTTTAGGATTAACTAGTTATGAATTTTGAAGTGGAACACTTTTATTACGAATTTTTATAATAGGTTATCTTAAAAATGTCATTAATCTGAAATTCTACCCATCTTTTTTTACTATTTATCAAATGATATATCTGAATTGCATTATAAAATTCAATGAATCATTATAAAATTCTGAAATGCAACAAAATTTTGATGGATATCCGGAATTTTCCAAATTTGGGGAATTTTTTCAATTTTTCCGAACTATGAAAATTCCAGCATTTTCAAAATTTTTTAAATCTTCAGAATTTTGGAAAGTACCGAAATTGTCGAAATCTTCGCAATTTTCAAAATTTTACAAAATTCTAAAAGTATTCGCAATTCAAGAAATTTACCAGCTGGCAGAATTTACCAGTTGTCAGAATTTTTGTTTGATAGTATGATTCGATAAAAGATGTACATATGAGTATTATATGCGGAAAAAAAGTAATTACATGTTGAATTTGTATTACAGATTTGAATTTGAGAAATTGGTATATATGAGTGAAATATTTTCCAAGTAACACATAAGTAAAAGAATGATTGAAATTTTTATTTCTTCAATAAGTCGTACAATATTTCCATTTTGTCAGTAATTATTCATCAAAGAAAATAGAATCTGACGATTGAGAATTCCTATAATATAACAGTCTTATGTTTTCAAGGCAAAATTTTTGTTTGTTTCAATTGCACATTCAAAGGAACTTTATGTAATAAACGCATAGAAAATAGTGGTTATTTAAGAACTATCGAGAACATTATGAAATTCTTATACCTATGAGATTTTTTGATCACATTCAGCTTAGGATAAATATATTTTTTGAATACAACATTCGCAGTTCAACAAGTAAATTGACGCGTAGTAACACTTGAAGTTATACAAAATACTTTTTCGGTGAATAATACTTTTTCCACAGTTCAAACTTTAAGTTACACGTTATTTCTTTTTCCCCAGAGAGAAAAACAAACTTCGAATATAAAAACGAGTCAGTGTTTACTGTAGTGATGAATTTTCGGCCTTTTTTTGTACCATAGAATTAAAGATTTTGTATACCCAACATTTTCTCAAATGCTAAGTTACGCATTTTATAAAGCACTACAACATCTTCCTTCGAGAATTCAGTATGTTTTTTCGACCAATCCAAAAGTATCCGAGCTGCACCATAGACGAGGGACAGCGTTTGAGATTCGAGTGCGTCAGTGACGTTTCCATCCACGTCATCATCATCATATCCTGGGTCTTCTTCTGTGTCCTCCGGCAAGGGTAGGTTTAACCCTGCACAAGAATTCAAGATCTCTTCGTCGGTCAACACTCTGCAAGTTTGCAAAGTTTCGTCTTCTCCAAGCCATTTATCGACGTCGCTTGAAGAAAATTGTTCACCTCCGGGTACGTGATTCAGTAAGGTCACAATTTCGTTGTTCGAAGAAAGGACATTTGCCGAGTTTTACTTCAAGTCGGGAAGAATTTTCTTCCATGCATTCCCCAGAGTACTCGGTGACAAGGTGTCCCGTGCTTCTTTGAGGATCTTCATACAGTCAAGTACGGGCCATTTCTTCAAAAATGTGACGACATCCTGATTTGTGAAATGGTTTTTGGACAGCAATTCACGAAGAAGTCCTTTTTTGTAATGTCGCTTCGTAGCTGAAATGACACCTTGGTCCATTGGCTGCACAAGACTTGTGACATTCGGTGGGAGTTACATCACTTGGCACCTGAGGTCGGATTCATTCAATTCTTCTGCTTTGGGATGTGTAGGAGCATTATCAAGTAGCAGAAGGAATCTGAAATATATGATTACATAACAATTAAAATGGTGCGGTGACAATTGATAATTTTTATCCGTTCTAAGAATTATTTATAAAAACAATTTCAATTTTTCCCACCAAGTTGTGTAGAGTTCGTACAAACATCGTCGTTTTAAAATTTTTTCGCATGTACTACATGAAAAAACCTCAATCCTATTTGAATTGCAAGATTGTAATTGAAATAAAAAAGTTATTTTGCATTTCGAATTAATCAAACCACAATTTTAACGTACCTGCCACTTGGTTTGCGCTGCGTTACATGTGGTACATACAGATTTTTGAACCAATCCCAGAATAAAGCAGTATCCATCCAAGCTTTTTTTTGCGCTTTGTACAGAAGTGGTAGTTCCTGTACATTTTTAAAACATCGAGGTTTCGCAGCACGCCCAATAACAAGAAAAGGCAGTCGGTCAGTTCCGGTGGCGTTTGCACAAGTGAGAAATGTCACACGTTCTTTCATTGGTTTGTGACCAGAAACTTCTTTTTCGTGGGGTAAAACTAGTGTTCGGTCCGGCAAGTATCTATAAAATAATCCTGATTTGTCGGCACTACAAACATTATCCAAGTCGTACTCGTTTTCTACGATAAAATTCTGAAATGTTTTTGTGAAGTCAGCACTTGCTTTGAAATCTGCCGATGCTTTCTCCCCTTTGACATGAATCGTACGGAAGCCGTATCTTCCTTCAAACTTTCCAAGCCATCCATCGCTAGCTTTGAAATCCGGACTGTTATCGGGTATTTGTCCTTCTTTTTCAATCTTTGGTCATATTCCATCGCTTTTTCTTTCAAAAGTATACCGGAAACTGGTTCTCCAGTAGATCTTTTTTGACAAAACCAAGTATAGACTGCTTTATCGAAGACATAATTCTCGGTCCCATTGAATCTTTTTTTTTTTCATATTCCCCCCACGTTCATGCAATAATTCATAATTTTTCTTAATTGTTTCTTTGTTCCGCAGTATTGTGGAAACTGTGGAATGTGGAAGATTGTACTTTTGGGAAATGTGGTAATTCTTCTTTCCATTTTCGATTTCTTGAATGATTGTTATTTTTTCTTGAATTGTTGATGAATTCCGTTTTTTACCTGCAAATGCAATTATTTCATTAGAAAATGAAAAAAAAATACAATACACACATTTTTCGAATATTGAGATATTTCATAAATCTGCAAATTTCCCTAAAATTTTTTTTTTCACATTTGGTACATTCTTGAAATTATTTGTGAAATTTTCAAAAAAAAAAAAATGAAAAATTGCAGGCCTCACAGTCCCTATGGGATAAAACATAAGCCCTTTGGTTACTTTTTATCACGCTCATTGGGTACTTTTTTCGCGCTCAAAGGGCAACAAACTCAAGATAAATTCGTAAGACTTCAACACAATTCAAGTTAAATTCCAAAGAATTGAAGTGAATCGAAAAAGAAATATTTGATCAAAAAAGTTCCATTCATTCCCGTAAAATTGGAATGAATTTAGATTTGATGAAATTCATAAAAGTTCACGGTAAGGAAAAAATAATTTAGGACCAATTCGATCTTTTAAACCCTACTAATTTCTAACCGAAGAAGTGACTGATGACTGCAAAGAAATTCCAGTTGAATCAAAATGAATTGGAAGAAAAGTTTCGAAAAATTCTATTGATTACAATAAAATTTGAGTGAATTTAAAGAAATTTCAGGGAAATAAGAATTCCATGAAATTCATCAAAAAATCAAGCCTAATTCAAAAAACCATCAAGTGAATTAAGAAAAATTTCAAAATATGAAAAAATTAATTGATTTCAGAAAGTTTGAAATGAGTTTAGAAAAATTAGAGAGAATTCAGAAGAATTTGATGGATTGCTTAAGAATTTAAGGTGAATTTTAAAGACTTCTAAATAAATAAACCCAAACCTTTCGAAAATTTTACTGAATTGAGTGAAATTGTAAGAACGTAGAAGAATTCAGAATGATTTTAAAAATACAGTAGTAATTATGAAGAATTCAGGTCGAATTTCAAATGAATTACAAAAAATATTTTAATATCTCTTGAAATCCATTAAAATGCCATGAAATCCCGCGAAGTTTTATGAAATTTGATATTTCCAGAAAGCCTGAAAAATTGATTAAAATACCTTGAGAGCTCTTGAATCCCCATTAAATCATTGAAATCCTCGGAAATCTTATAAAACTCTTGGAATATTTTGAAATATCCTATAACCTTACAGGTTCTGTAAAATCTTTCCATATCTTCCGAAATTCTAATGCTGAGAATTTCAAAAACTTTAAGGATGTTAATAATTCCCGTAATTTGGAAAATTGTCAAAGATTCTTACATTTTGATTTATCAAAATTATATAATCATGTTAGTTTTGGAAATTGGATCAATTATCATAGTTATTAAGTCATCGACATTTCCCGAGAATACACAATTTGTTTGAAACTTAGAAGTATCAATTTTTAGAAGTTTATGAACCTTCATTTCACATTTTCGAAAGTTTTTCAAATTTCTAATTTTTTAACAATGTTTCAATTTTTCTACAAATTAAAATTTATGATGAGATTTTGGACGGAAAATTTTAATTTTCAGCAAAATAAATGAATCCGTTTAGTTTTCAGAATTTCATAAATTATGAAAAATTTGACAATACGGGAGATTTTGAAAATTTTAAGAAATTTGGAAATGATCGTTGAATCCAGAAATTACGCCAAGTTTTGAAATTAATAACCTTCTCAATATTGTAAAACTCAAAAAGTTCCCAAGTAAATTAATTTACATTTTAATCACAAATTTGTGACATTTGAAAAGTGTGCAGATTTATTAAAATGTTTAAATTCCGGAAATTGGACAACTTGCGATAAGTTCGTAATTTTTCATACACTCCTCATGATTTCTTTGATTGAAATTTTAATTTTGCACAATAAAATTAACCTATCAATACTTGTATCCAAAAATTATCAAATAAAAAAACAAATCGATAAGTACATATGTACAATTCTTTACATGTAGATAAAGGGTGAATTATTTCATGAGTACTTACTTACCGTATTCCTTGGATCAGCGGAAGAATCCATAATACCTCAAGAAAAAAACGTGAACAAAACTAATAGAAAAAAGCGTTTTTCTACATAAAAGTGAATCATGTTTAACAATGTTTACATTCGCAAACAAAGCTATATCCATGGACCTAGCTACGCGTATGCGCACGACCCCGTGAGATTGTTGGTGGAAGGGGTTAGACGGGTCCCCCTTGCGCCGTCGTATAAGGGAATGTTCTTGGTCCCAAGCTCGTCGTATAAGGGAGCGCGGAGTGTATTTGAATTATCCATAATTTACACGTATAAAATGGAAGGTTCTAACACTTTTCAATCAAACAATTTTAAATGAAATGTAGAAAAACTGCAAAATTTAGAATTTCTAACTTTTATAAATTATAGAGTTCAAAAATTCAGAATAAATTCCAAAAATATAAACCCACGTTGCCATTTTCAATGCTCTAAATTAAAGAATCAATCAATGAACTTTCAAAATTTTAAAATTATATTAATTTAAGCAATTTTAAGCTAGAAACATTGAAAATTGAAAAATTAAAATTTTTTTAACTGAACACTTTGTAAATTAGAAGATAAATTCTTTTTATTTTAAATAGTTCAAACATCCTTGAAAAGCCTCTAAATTTTATTTCCAAATCTTGAGAAATCTAGAAGTTTCGAATTTTTTCAAATTTCAAATTATTTTCGGATTTTTTTCAGAACATCTGAATATTTTAAAAAATAATAAATGTTAAATGATAAATGTTTTCTATCAAAAATTGTCAACTTCATTCGCTTTTAACTGTTAATTGTTCAAGTCATCAAGACTGTATTTTAAACCGCCGAGGGTACTGCTTGCTTTTTTATACACCCCAGCGTTGTTGCGGAGTTGCTCCGCCGACCACGCAGCGGCTTTCTCTCGCCCCCTTGCACTACCTTGTCTGATCTATCCGGAACGAATAAAGCGGAACTCAGTGTATGCTGAAGCAGACACTTCAAGGTTTGTTTTGAAAAAAAATTGGAGGTGTACCTTTGAAACATAACCTCAAAAAAATATTTTCAAAACTTGAGAGCATTTTTTTACCCTTACTTTTCATCCAAAAAAATCCAAACTTTTTTCTAAAAGTAGTCCTTTTTTTAAATTTATTAAATTTATTACCCAAAAACAGGATAATCCTGATGACTGGGTATTAGGGTGGTCCAAAAATGCATTGGAAAAATTTTTTTTCGAATTTTTATCGGGACACCCCCCAAATTTGTTCGAATCCGCACAAAAATAAATGCGGTTTTTTTGTTTTGAAAAAAAATGATATTTAGGGGTGGCGCAAGCCCCATGAAGTTTAACATGTATTTCCCATAAGAAAAAAAGACGTTTTTGTAAATCTTATTCAGAATCCTCAATATTATCTCAATCGAGTTGAAACTCAACATTTCTCTTCACAATTAGCCATAGAATACGAATAAAATATCACTTTTCAAATATCACCCCCATAAGTCTGTTTTATAGGGTCCCAAAGAAACCCCATAAGTGAAAAAATGGGTTTTGCG
>CAKNXH010051586.1:0-11826 GCA_932178445.1 Andricus quercusramuli | reverse complement strand
CGCAAAACCCATTTTTTCACTTATGGGGTTTCTTTGGGACCCTATAAGACAGACTTATGGGGGTGATATTTGAAAAGTGATATTTTATTCGTATTCTATGGCTAATTGTGAAGAAAAATGTTGAGTTTCAACTCAATTGAGATAATATTGAGAATTCTGAATAAGATTTACAAAAACGTATTTTTTTCTTATGGGAAATACATGTTAAACTTCATGGGGCTTGCGCCACCCCTAAATATAATTTTTTTTCAAAACAAAAAAAACGCATTTATTTCTGTGCGGATTCGAACAAATTTGAGGGGTGTCCCCATAAAAATTCGAAAAAAAAATTTTTGGACCACCCTACTGGGTATACATGAGTGAGTATTGTATACATCTGTAATACTTCGTTTCATTTAAGGTCTAATTTCGTAGTGAAAATCTCTGCAGTTTCATTTCTAGTGAGCTAAGTGGTTGTTGCATAATATTTCTTAACATTTTTTGTGAATTCTTGTAGAGTTTCGCTTTCTCTCATTTGCTCTGGTAAATTATCACATGTATCTATACTACTGTATATAGCTGTATTCTGCCATTCTATATATCATTTTCGCTCTTTCTATGTCCCGAAGTGTACAAATATCTGGTACTTTAACTATTTTGTATAATTCACTAGTCGGTTATTGATCTGGCGGTAATTCAAAAATTGCTTTAATGGCTTTAGTTTGTAATCTTTGAATCTTTTGTATTTGTTGTTCTGAAGCTACCCCCCAACTTTTTATCATGTATCTGAGATTGGATTCAATAAAGGCATGATATATTAAATTTTTTTTTTCGTTGATGTATTCTCTACATCTTTTCAGTACGCATATCCATGGAATCATTTTTCCAAATATTGTTTGTATATGTTGTATATGTATATGTTGTTAGTGCACATTTAATATAAACTGCTTACTTCTCATTAATCGACAACTTGTTGAAATTAAGTCAATCACAATATTTTTTAATAACCTGATTAATGATTTGTTCAGATTATTTACAATCATTGCTCCTATATACGAATGCTGTATCATCTGCAAACATAACAATTTTCATTCTTAATTCTAG
Organism: Andricus quercusramuli; assembly: GCA_932178445.1. Classification (NCBI taxonomy): domain Eukaryota; kingdom Metazoa; phylum Arthropoda; class Insecta; order Hymenoptera; family Cynipidae; genus Andricus; species Andricus quercusramuli. The sequence continues at coordinate 10,743 of CAKNXH010051586.1, read as the reverse complement.
TAAAAAAAGGCTTTCCACGTATAACCCAGATAGCAAAGTGCGCACGACGTGCGCGCAGGGGATGCCAGATGCGTTTTCATATGCTTAACAGGTGTGTCGCACGCCATGCGTGCCGGTGCGGGTATGGTGCGTGCACACATTTAAGATTTTTAGAGGGTATAGAAAATATTTGCATTGATAGTTTTGAATAAAGAGCAGGTAATTTATCATGAACGTATTTTTTATTATGGATGGAAGGAATATTTATACATTTTAGTTGCGCATTAGCAATTCAGTTTCCGCATGTTTGTAACAACAATAATCAATATTTTTCGCTGCAACTACAAGGTACGGGCACATAAAACTGACAGAAAACATAAACACGTGGGTAAAAAGTATATTTTTCGTTTAAATAATTAAAAAAAAAAGACCTAAATCAAAAGTTACATTTTTTTAATTATTTAAATCAGAAGTAAACTGTTTATGACCGTTTTCACGTCTCTTATTAATGTTTCAACGAAGGATATTTATTATTTTGAACACAAACATGCTAATATTTGTTGTTTGAATAATAAAAAATATGAAAACAAGATTGAACAGAATTTAACTCTGCGGCCCCCCATTCCTCTCGATTTGTGTCGAATCGTGCGCGTGTTTTATTAATATTCTGTTTCATTCTCCTTTTCGGCGTTACCGGTTTTTTTTACATATGTAAGACAATTTCGATAATATAATAAGTGGCGTAAGTGTCAGGACTTACACATTTTGAGAAGTACGATGTTACTCTCGTCTGCGGTAAGTAAAATATTTTTCATGTATACATACATAACCTCACACAAAATAGTTCCTCCTACACTGTGAATATAGTAATAAGTAGACTTGAGATTGCATGGAGGCCATTGAGGCCCAACCTACTTTTGTTCAGTGTTGGCTACCTACACTGTAAAAAAATTCGCTTGTAACATTACCACACGGTTTTGTAATTATATTAAAACTTGTAAAATCACTTCTTTCGAAGTAGTTAACTTACTAATTTGAACAGAAAAAACATCACTTTTAGCGTAATAGTTTTACAAGATTTTGTGAATTAAGCTCTTTCAAAGTAGAAAATAATGGCAATCAAATAATTTCCTTCTTTGAAAGAGGTTAATTTATAAAATCTTGTAAAATTACTACGCTGAAAGGGATATTTTTTCTTTTCAAATTAGTTCAAATTTCAAATTCAAATTGACAAAAGGCTAATTGAAATTATTTGTATAGTCGATTAAAGTTAGAAATTATAATTTTAAAATAAATAAAAAGCATATTGAACGTTGAAACTATACAGCCATGCATTCAATAATTCTTACTAATTCCCTAATTTATTCTTTTTATAAAATCAAGAATGTTTTAATTTTTTTAAATACAAAATTTTTACAATATCAATTAATTCAATTTTTAATTATAATAATGATCAATATTTTACAAAATTTTATTACAATAATAATAGTTTACTATACTACTATTATGAAAAAATGTGCTTATTACTTATATATCATGTATACAATCGCCCTCACAAAGTGCGACACACATGCGCCGTACATCGTGCCTATCACAAAGTGCGTCGCATATGCCTCGCACGTTCGTGCCCCCCACAAAGTGCGACCCATATGCCTCGCACCGAGCACGCACCGCGTGCCCCGCATGCCGTGCGAGTAACGTGCCCCGCACGTTTACTATCTGGGCTGGCTAGACTGAAGCGTCCGCTGAGACAATTAGTGGGGAGGGGTAAAACAGATCATCAGAATGTAACCGATATATAACAAAGTGATACAACTGTGATGTCACTAGAATGCCACACGTGTGCCAAACACGGAACATAATGCTCACATTGTTCTGTAACGCTGCCCCCTGCTGGAATTGAAAAGATTGAAAAAGATAGAAATCTGGGGATAGGAAAAGATAGAACTATTCTATCTCTCTCAATGAGTCACATTGCATCCCTAAAACGCTATCTTTTCTTATCCCTAATCTCAATCACTTTTTATCTTTTCCTCTATCCTTCGTCACCAAGGACACTTATCTTTTTCCATCCATTAGTCTATCTATATATTACGAATTCCAATCGTTTTCAATCTTTTTCTTTATTCTTCGTGACCGAGGCCTCTTATCTTTTTCTATCCCTTAGTCTATCTATCTATTACGAATTTCAATATTTTTCAATCACCTTCTTCATCCTTCGTGACCGAAGACTCTTATCTTTTTTTATCCCTTAGTCTATCTATCTATTACGAATTTTAATCTTCTTCAATCTCTTTCTCTATCCTTCGTGACCAAAGACTCTTATCTTTTTCTATCCCTTAGTCTATCCATCTATTACGAATGTTAATATTTTTCAATCTCTTTTTCTATCATTCGTGACCGAAAACTCTTACCTTTATCTATCCCTTAGTCTATCTATCTATTACTAATTTCAATCTTTTCCAATCTTCTTCTGTCCTTCGTGACCCAAGATTCTTATCTTTTTCTATTCCTCAAAATTGGGGAGTCCATCGAAAAGTTAAAAAATAACTTCGCCTCGCTTCGCCTCGCTCGCATATCCCTACTTTTTCGCATTGCCTCGCTTGCCAACCTCTGTTTTCGCTCTAATACCTACTACTTATCTACTATTTACAATATTTACATCTTACTTATATCTATTTTCTCTCCTATTTACAATCTTTCCGTCTCCATTCCTCTTCCTCCTTCCATCTCTTCATCTCCGTCTTACCCAACACTCCCTTCACCCATGCTACTGCCCTTTTTTCCCCCTTTTCATGCAACAATACCTCCATGTTTATCTCACTTCTTTCCACCTCCACGCACTGCTCCAACCAGTGCTCCACTCTTACCTCCCCCTTTCCACATAGTTCACACATCCTGTTCTCCCGAGAGAGCCAGAACCTATTGAAACACTCCATGCACCCACACCTCATCCTCGCTATAAGCTCTTGACTTCCTTTCACTCCTTTCTCACACAAATATTGCGCTCTTGCCCTTAGCATAAACAACACACAGTTCCCGTTAAACCTTGACTCTCTTATTCTCTCTTCCCCTTCCGTCCTCTCTCTCTTCATGCCGTTTTGCTTCACCAAGTCATAAACCTTCCTTCCTTGTGCATCCTTCTCACTTCATCCATCTGCAGTCCATTCATTCTAAAATGCCTTTCCCTCTCAGCCTTCATCTTCCCACCCCCTCTCCTATTCTCCTTCTCCCACCAACACTCCCTAACCAGCCTACTTCCCCCCTCTTCCAAAAATTTCTCGTCATATTTACACGCCCTGCTCCCTGCTAGAATCGCTACACTCGTTCTCACCGTCTCCCTCCTGACAATATACTTAGGCGTGTTCCCTGCCAACCCCAGGGTCCACTTAACATACCTCTCCTGCGTTCTATTTACCTCTTCACTTTCCTCCCACACCCACACCTCTACTCCATACAATAGCTAGCAATAGCAATAGCTATGTATTTTTTATCGCTAAATCCGAATCTGAGGTAGAAAAATTCATATACCCCATACATTTTAGCTAGAGCCAAAAAACACCCCTAGCATGGGATGAAAATGATATTAAGCAATGAGCATAGTTGTTGCATCTTAATCAATCGAATTATACAAATTTTAAAGTGTATTGCGCATCAAATTAACTTGAAACACCCCTCCCCACCTACCCCCTAACCCAGCTAACCCCTACGAACCACCTATACCAAACGACAAGCAGGCTGACCCACCTACCCCTGGGAACAGCGAGTATAGCTGCCTACATTTGTGAAATAATTACATTCGACATCAGAAGCGTGTTAACCCACGTACCCCCTAACTCACCTAACCCCTAGAAACGAATCCTACCAAACCACAAGCAGGCTAACCCACCTACCCCTGGGAACAGCGAGTTTAGTCACCTATTTTTTTGAAATAATTAAATTCGACACCACAGGCGTGCTAGCCCACGTACCCCCTGAATCACTCAACCTCTAGAAACGAATCCTACAAAACCACAAGTAGGCTAACCCACCTACGCCTGGGAACAGCGAGTTAAGTCGCCCACTTTTTTGAAATAATTACATTCGACGCCACAAGCGTGCTAACCCACGTCCTTTGAATTTAGGGGTAGTTTCTTTCAACTCTTTAGGGGTAGCTTATGAGTATTACGTTTGACTCAAGATACTTACCGTCCAGTGCCGATTTTCATGAAATTTGGCCCAGGGGTAGAGTTTAAAAAAGAAACGGGGGTAGAGTTTCGAATAAACTCCGCTGTTCCCATGGTAGGTGGGTTAGCCTGCCTGTGGTTAGGTAGGATTGGCTTCTAGGGCTTAGGTGATTTAGGAGGTAGGTTGGTTACCATGCTTGTGGTGTTGAATGTAATTATTTCAAAAAAATAGGCGACTAAATTCGCTGTTCCCACGATAGGTGGGTTAGCCTGCCTGTGGTTTGGTAGGCTTGGTTTCTAGGGGTTAGGCGAGTTAGGGGGTACGTGGATTAGCACGCTTGTGGTGTCGAATGTTTCATTTCAAAAAAACAGGCGACTAAACTCGCTCTTTCCAGGCGTAGGTATAGGTTTGCCTGCTTGTCGTTTGGTGGAGGTGGCTTTCAGGGGTTAGCTGGGTTAGGGGGGGGGGGTGGAGTGGGGAGGGGTGTTTCAAATCAATTTCACGCGCTATGCACTTGAAAATTTGTATAATTCGATTGCTTAAGATGCAACAACTATGCTCGCTGCTTAATCTCAGTTTCACCCCATTCTAGGGGTGTTTTTTGGCTCTAGCTAAAAATGTATGGGGCATATGAATTTTGTTGACCTCGGATTCGGATTCAGCGATAAAAAATACATAGGGATGCATAGGTCTGGTTCAGGGATATGAAACTTCATTTTTTTTGTGGGGCTGTGTTATTCGTGGTACTCTATCATTTTTGAAATTTTTTGGAAGCTTCATTTGGTTATCTCAATTGCTTTCATATTGATTAAAAATGTAATCGTTGTCACTGTCCTCATGTATCACAGTTACGCATTTTTTTATGTGAATAAACGGCTCAACAATTCTGCCGGTCGGATGATTTTCGACAAATATTGTCCAGAAGCTAAATAGTATTATACCGTCGGAAATTGTCGGTACGATCAGCGAAAGTACTATTAATAACCACTGCTGACTTTGAAATGTGATTTCTCGTTCTCAAAAGGAGCGAGAATTTTTGTTTTGAAAACCCATTGAAAGGTTTATTTAATAACGCGTCAAGTAAGCCCTAACATAGATATTTTTAATATTTTGAAGAGAATATACCACGTGAGAAGTTTTTTAAAAAATGCAAGAATTTCTCGAATTTTTTACCTTGACTTCAACTTGTGGCATGGCCTCGGAAAGTTGTAGCAAAAATCTCACTATCACATCACACAGTGTTTAAGGTCTTATCTTTAATGAAGGCTGATACAAATTCAAAAATCTTAAGCAGATATGCTTGAACATGTATATCATATCTTGAGAACCCCTGGATATTTTTTAGGTTTTATTGGCTTAAATTCAAGATAAGATTTCACAGTTTACGTCCTATCAATTTCAGTTTTTTCCATCAGTATAGTAAGTCAAAACACGAGTTGAAGTTACTCAGTAATACAAGAATCTGAATTTCAGTGGAAAAAGTAGTTTGACTTTCAGATATAACCAAAAGGATCATTCGCCGGTCGAAAGTCAACTGATGATTCTAATATGACTTCCAGTTACTCGCTTGGTTGAATGTCAACCGCTTCATGCACGTAAAATGAAATTTTTAGGTTAATCAAATACACAAATATTGTCGACATTCCGTTATACCTTCACTTAATACTTTTGGAGTATATAACACATCCTACTCATAAAATACCATAAACTAGCTGTGAATTCGATCTCGAGTGTTTCCACTTTGTTTGTATTTATAATATATGATGCTCATTTCACGAGAACTTTGCTTCCCGTTAGCAAATGTATTTGCTTCCTCATAGAGGAAGCATTAGTTATTTTTTTCAATAATAGACGAACCACAGACAAACCAGAGAAATCAAATCTTGCGTTCAATATAATAATTTTTTGAGCTGGAAAAGGGAAAGGAAAAGTTCTGTCGCACCCTATCCCTCTCCCAGCTTCATGATTTCTTCACAAAAATTGTCCTAATATTGCTCTATTTGAAAATTTTGATCAAAAAGTCTTTTCTATTCATGCATCAACTTTAAATTACGTCGATGAAAAAAGTTTTTCTGTTTGAAACTGACGACTCAGATATTATAAATGAGCAGAACTTCCTTAATCTTCAATGAAGTGTATTATTATTATTATAGATAAATCGATTTGCCTCGAATCAAAAGATTTTTTCCGTTCTTGCATCAATTTTGAATTATGTTACTGAAAAAAGTTTTACTATGAAAAACCTTGTTTTCAAATATTATGCAATTTCACAATTTCCATACTCTCCAATAAAATGTATTAATATTATAGGTCAATCGATTCGTCTCGAATCAACACATCTTTTCTGTTCTTGCATCAACTTTGAATTATGTTAATGAAAAAAGTTTTACTATAAAAAAACGATTTTCAAAATATATAAATTAGCATAACTTCCCTACTCTTTGATAAAATGCGTTATTATTATAGGTCAATCGATTCGTCTCGAACTAAGGAATCTTTTGTATTCTTGCATCAACTTTAAATTATGTTAATGAAAAAAGTTGTACTATAACAAACCGATTTTCAAAATATATAAATTACCATAACTTCCCTACTCTTCAATAAAATTTATCAATAATATAGGTCAATCGATTCGTCCCGAACCAAGTAATCTTTTATCTCCTTGCATCAACTTTGAATTATGCGAATGAAAAAAGTTATACTATAAAAAACCGATTTTCAAAATATTATTGAGTGCTAGAAAAAAATGCAATAGATATTTTTAGAAATCCTTCGGTCAGTTTCAAGATATTAGTAAGGAAAATAAGCTCTCCAAATTTCATCAATTTATCTGCAACCGTTTTCTAGTTATCGTGTTCACAAAAAAGCGTGACACACACACACACACACACACACATACACACACACACACACACACACACACACACACACACAAAGTGCATGCGTTGAGACTTGAAACAGCGATCCCTTGTGTATCAGTCCAGAGTACTCGCCACTGAGCTAAGAGACAATTGACTAAACATTTACAAGAAATTCTATATGCCCCGCACATTGATTTTCCTGTTACAGATTAAATTGTATAAATCAAAACTTGCCGAAACTCGCCATGACGCATTGGGGTAAATTCAAGTGTGTATTTTACTCTCGCAAATTCAGACGCATTGACCACAGTTAAGGCGTTTGCGTGCTGACGCATTGAAGTGTATACGCTGACTTTAGATTTTTGCACCGTGTTTGTACGTATAGAAAGATTCAACAATGAAATACCGTCTTCACGAATTTACACGCATTGACACATAGGTCTAATGCGCCATTGTCGGAAAGCGGGATTTGCAGGGTGTCTTAGTCTTTTCAATTCAGTTCGTATCAATACTTTCTTTTTTGCTGGGCAGGTTATGTTTTTAATATTTGAGTGTGTCTCCTGGAATGTTGTGACATCTCCGCAGTATATTCTCCCAGAAAGGGCTCAAATATAGTGTAAAACTATTGCAGAAACCTATTTAGTACCATTTTACGTTATTTTAATTTTGTATGGTGTATATCATGACCAGTCTGGGCCAGGATCTGCTACACCAGACTGGTGCCAGAACAGCACGCCAAAGCGGAACCAGCCGGGCGCCAGGCTGCAAACAGATTCTTCTTTTTCTGGCGCCCAGCTTGCGCCAGTCTGCAGTTATCTTGCTACTAGGGTTGTATTACTGCATGTTTCAGGCAGAGATACGGTATTTAAGAACAATTTATGGTTGAAATTAATTGATTAACTTAATTTAAGTTAAAGATGAATTTCAGTTATTCTTAAAATTCAGATTCTTGTATTACTGTGTAAGAAACAAAATCTGAAAAATTCTCGGCGATCACCGGTATCGTCAAAAATATCTTTATCAGAGCTTATTTAACGCGTAATTTAATAAGTTTTTTAATGGGTTAAAAATAAAACGTTTCCTCCTCTTGGGAACGAGTAATCACGTTTGTCAGACAATAGTGATCTTAGTTAATTTCTGAGATGTGGTCAGTTGGTAGGTTGACCATCGGCGCACGTGGACTCGTGTGTTGGAAATCAGATCGTAATAATTGAGACGTGAACAGTTAGGAGGGTATATTCTGTACTTGTGGACTTGTGAGCGCAAAATTTGATACAGTAGGACCTCTCGGTTCGGACCTCGATTTTTTCGTTTTTGTGTTTAAAGTTTAGTGTAATCAATAATATCAATTTGTAATTTGTATACGACGTTAAAAAATAGTTACAAAAATTATGAATAATTATCACATATCTAGATTTTTAAACTTATAAATATTGAAAATTCGAGGTCCGATCCGAGAGGTCCTACTGTAGTAGTTATTGATACGTACACAGTAGGAAGGGTTCCATCTCTGCATGTGGAATTGTGAGTTGACAGTCCAAACCCAATTATTGAGACGTGCATTTAGGAGGGCACAACATATGCACGTTGCCGTGTATATTGCAAATATGATCACATTAATTAAGACGTGAACATTTTGGAGGGCACCATCTGTGCACGTAGACTAGTCAGTTGAAAATCTGATTGTAATAACTGAGATGTGCAGAGTTGGAAAGGTACCATTCGTGCACTAGGACTTGTGAGCTGAAATCTGTTGGTATCAATTGATACGTGCAGAGTTAGGAGGGTCCCGTTTGTGCTGATGGACTTGCGAGTTGAAAATCTGATCGTAGTTATCCCTGCTTAAAATGCCGGATAGGATCCGATATATCCGGATAGGATACGGATTTTTATCAGTTTCTATCCGGAAACTTACACGGTATTTGTTTCCTTTTTTTATCCAGTTCTATCCGGCATTTGACCCGACCATAATATTTATTCGATCTCATTTTGTATCTGTGCCTATACGTAATTTTTTCAATCCTCATATTACCCTGCTGGGTTCTTTCTCGGGTTCTACCCGGAAACTTATATGGTATTTGTCCCCTATTTTTTATCCGGTTCAATTTGGAACTTTACTGGTGCATACAATTTTTTTTATCTGTTTTTGTATTCGTATCTGTACGGAATTTTGTTGGTCCCTGAATTTCCCTATCCGGCTTTTTGTCGGGTTCTATTCGGATGATTATACAGTGTAATAAATTTGCCTTATCTGGTTTTTCATGCGGCTCTATGCGTAATATATCCGTGGCCCATATTGCCCCATCCATATTTTTCAGGCTCTATCCCGACTCTTATACGGTGTAATTGATTTGGTCTATAGGGGTTTTTATCCGGCTTTATGCGAAATATGTTCGGTGCCTATATTGCCATGCCTGGCATTCAGGGGATTTTGATGGTATTTTCAAGATCTTAAGGTATTTCAGAAGTTTTTACGATTTTTCAAGAAATACCGAAGAAATTCGATGGATTCTTAGAGATTTTAAGATGTTTTAAGAAGCTAAAAACGATTTTTGCGAATTACAAATAATTTTAACGGAATTCAAGAGGTTTTAAGGAAAAATGTAAGGGTATTGAAGAGATTCCGTGATATTTCAAAAGAATATGTGGAATTTTAAAGGATTTTAAAGATTTCAAGAGATACCAAGTGTTTTACCGAATTTCGAACAGTGTCACGGGTTTTTAATGGTATTAGAGATTTTAAGGAATTTAAAAAAATGTATGATGTTTCAAGAATAAATAAGGAATTGTAAACAATTTCTACGAATTTCAAAGAATTTTAGAAGATTTTTTGTTATTTTAAAGGAAATCATGATTTTCTAAAATATTTTAAAAGGATTTCAAGAGATATCGAAGTATTTCACTTAATTTTTAAGGATATTAGGATTTTTTAATTGTACATGAAAGATGTTGAGGAATTTAAAAAAATTTTACGCTGTTCCAAGAAATACCGAAGAATTTTGACGGAAATCTGAAGAATTTTAAGAGTTTTGTATGGAATTAAAAACGTTTTTAAGAGATTTCATCATATGACGAAAGAAGTCATAGTATTTTAAAGAAATTTTTCAAGGATTTCAAGAGATTCCAAAGTGTTTTGCCGAATCTCGAAGAGTGTCACGGGTTTTTAATATTAGTATAGTATTATAATATATTATAGTATTTTTAATAGTATAATAGATTTCACGTGATTTCGTGATATTTCAAGTGAATTGACCAGATTTAAAATAATTTTAAAAGAATTTCAAGAGGTACTGAAGTATTCTACCGAATTTTAAAGGGTCACAAAATTTCAAAAATTTCAACCGATGTTTACCAGATAGAAAAATATCTCTAGATTTCATATAATTTTAAAAATATTCATTATCAGGACACTTAATCAGGCAATGCAGTGTGTATCTTCAATGAAACTCGTGGGAAATATTCCTACGAATCGTTGATAATAGGAACTGAAGATTCGAATCGCGAAATTCAAAATGGAAAAATAATTGGCAGCGTGCCTACTGCAGTGCATTCTCGCAAACCTCCCCTTACTAGGTATTTAGGAAGAACTAAAATATTTCAATGGAAGATGTTATTTTGTCGACCAGGGTAATTAATTGATTTTCCGATGTTCAATTTTTCTCGATTACTGGTCAAATAATTTTCTTGATAAACGAGAAAAAATCTGCCTCAGCCCGGATTTGAACCAGGAACGCCA
>CAKNXH010051584.1:0-22946 GCA_932178445.1 Andricus quercusramuli | reverse complement strand
ATGTTTTTTTTTGCGGCAAAGAAATCACAAGTCTTGGAATCCGAAGACTTTTCAATACAGAAAAAACTAAAGTTAAATTTTGTTGAATGTAAACTTATCCGATGTTAAATTTTACATACTATTTAGCGAAATTTTATCCTACGATGGAATAAAAGCTGTCATCTGCTACGTCCTTATCAGCAATGGCAAAATGACAGAGTATGAGTGAATTCGATTTATAAACTAGGATTATTAGGATGCCAGATTCAAAACAACTTTTCGCTTACTTAATTAATATTTTAAAAATGATTAGTCTTATCGCAGACGAATTAAAACGCATTTTTCGTGAATGAAAATAAAAAATTGACACAACAACCATCGTTTGTTTTTGAACAAAACGAAAAATAGAAATCCAATTAAATCTGAGGTTGAAACATCAACAAGATTTATAATGTGATAAATAAGTTACATCCTTAATTTATTTCAGCATAAAGTAAAGTTTGAACATTAATAATTGAAAATACACAGAAAGAATGAAAAATACTGAAAAATAAATGGCTCAGAACATATGAGAATGAAAAATAATCAGATAAACAAAAGCATGCGTTATTTTCCTTGCCTAACTTCAGATCAATGAGACTGTCATTTGTTACGCCACAAAACTAACAAATGAAGATCAGCAACCATTAAACTTTAACGCAATTTCAATTAGTAGGACCTATGTAATAGTATAAAATGATATCAGTTCCCGATTGTTAAAAGATGAACAAAAATAATCATGAACATTTAGTACAGGGAGATGAAATAATGTCTGGGTGAAGCCGCGTACCATAATGTATGTGATTTAGCTTATCAACTCTCGGAGAAAAACTTTCATCAGACTCATGAGTGTCCCGACTTTCATTTGTTACGAGATGAATTAGTCACAAGATAAGAAAGAATAATATAAAAATTATAAAAATGTGAGAAAATCAACTTCTAACAAATAATTTGTCTATTAACAAACTTTTTTGTTAAATTTTCACTATTGAATTAACCTTTAGTATCGTTGCTCTCGAAAATTGAGGTAATAGGGTCATCCACAAAATTTTTTTTTGCCTTATAGTTGAGTTTCTTATAAACTTTTGCTCTCAACGAATTAAAATGTGAAATTAAAACAGCATGTGGCGCCCTCACGGCTCGAAACACGTGGTGTGACGTCACGCGCCGCCAAAACCGAAGAAAATACATGGTCAGTTTGATTAAAACAATCAAACTAATTAATTAGCAGCGTTTTTTTTGGTAAAAATGGTTTATTTTTATAAAGTATCAATATGCCTGGATACGTTAAAGCCAGTTCGGATAATTTTCCAAAAGTGAGTACACTTATGATTAGCCATTTCTTCGCGAAGTGCTCCAGTTTCAATGTTGCTGTCACTCGAGGAGTGAAAGCGAAAAAGTAAGTAAACGGCATAAATGACGATAAAATTTTGAAACATTTATTTTTATTCATTTAATGTATTAATTATTAAGAGTGATAATTGCTTCAGGCGAATCCTAACATATATGCAATATATTCAATTCAGAAAACCTAACCTCACTTTTGTTTATAGTTGCTTTTATCAATACTTTCACAAATACTTCTATAAAATTGTTATAAAATTCATAATTATAAATTTATAATTACTTTTATAAATATTTTATTTTATAATACTTGCTGCGTGAATAAACAATTTTATTTCGCGAGGTTATAGTCCACATACATCCCGGCACCCCATATATATAAAATCGTTGAACATCAGTTAATTACGAACTTTATGTTATCAAAAAAGCATATTTCAAATATGTTTTTCTATTCAAAATAAAAATATTCACTTATAGCTTTGAAATGATCTTCGCAACAATATATTGTTGTCGTTAAAGATGTGGTAGGGCACATGTCACGACGGACAATTTTGTACCATTTTTTTCATTCCTCACCTTTGGGTATAGATATAAATAATTTTCCTGGATTTTTGACATACGTGTTCTTGCATTGAGGCACAAAAAACCAATGGCAGCGCTGATTTTTTTGCATCTTTATGAAAAAACGTGAATCGCCCGGCTTATTTACAAGCGTTTGGCTGCTAGCTACGTCACATCAAGATGGCGGAATGAGCGCGAAAGAAATAGGAATTTTAAATGTGTACAAATTTTTCTTTTTCAAATATAAATTCGAAAAAAAGTTTTTTTTTTATAGGGGAGAGTAGGGTAAAACCGGGTACTTTGTCTTTGATGGCATTTTGTGCAAAAACGAAAAGCTAAAAAGCTTTTATTTTAAGCGAGAAGTTTTCTGTGACTTTTTAGCTCCAAGAAAGTGAATTCAGATGTGCAATGAAAAATTTTCTTCATATTAAAAAAAATGTTAAAAAAAAAACGCGAAATTCCCGGTTTTGCCCCGTGGGTAGGGTAAAACCGGGTACCTATGAAAATAATTAAAAAACTTATTAAAATTATGGAAAATTGAATTTATTGTAATCAAATGTAATAAACATTGGTATGCTGAGTATCTTGGGTGCACTCACGAAGGGTTCAATATGATTAAGACTATGATACTCAGCATCCTGGATGTACTGACGATGGATTTAGCAGTAATCACACATGAATTTGCCCTGTTTGACATTGCTGCTTGCTATTTAGGGTACACAGTGCAATTCTGAATTCACCCCTTAGTCGATACAGATTAGAGCTCATTCCAATAAATACAAGCTTTATCAGTGCCTACTTCCGGTTCCTTGTCTGATGAAAAATCATCCTTCTTTCTCTTCTATGTCTTCGATCTCTTCGGTGCTTGAGGGCAGCTTTGCCTATCAGACTCACTTCTGTACATTAGTGGCATCGTCAAATTAAAAAAGTTCATAATGAGAAATTATTAGAAAACGTATGAATAAATTCTGAAATGCAGATATCACGTAACATTTTTCTTGATTATTTTCTCCTGCGTGACAAAAACCAATGTTTTTTTTTTGAAAGGGGTTATTACCGCTGATGACATAATACTCACATATAATAATAATGTACGATAACACTTATATAAAATTATAAACTGCTTCTACGTTTTTTGACAGTTTTTTGCCACTTTATGGTACGTTGGGTAAGGCCCAGTACTACCCGGTCTTACCCCTACCATCAGTACCCGGTTTTGCCCCCACATGCAATAAATAACGAAGCGTTGTGCTCACGTGGTTCTGAGCATAAACAAATGATGATAACTATTGCTATATACTCTATAATAGGTACGGAATCAAGTGTTCCACTTAGCTGTACAGTTTCTGTACGATTGCGAGAACCACGGTAACGTACTTGTCACCAAGAATTGTAACGTTCAACCACAAAAAATTTGGTATTGTATCCTGAGACAAAAAACACATGTGGCTAGACACTTTTCACGAAAATAAGGTCAGGGCATCTAAATAAACAAAATATATCAAACTAGACCCAGGGGGCAGCACGATACACGAGATATAGAGGGTACCCGGTTTCACCCGCAACCCGGTTTTACCCTACTCTCCCCTACTATGCTGGTATTATTAGTGATATGCAAAAATAAAAAAAAATTAGTGGATGACCCTATTGAGGAATTTTTTACTCAATTGATAATGAAAAAATACTTTTTTTCCGGTCTTTTTTTATTTGTTATCAAGTTTGTTTATAATAATTATAAATATTATTGTTTAGTTGTCTCTTGTATCAAAACTGCCTCGAGTTAGCTAATTATAAGTACAGACCGAAAAAACGGCGTTTTCCTTCAAAACACACCCGAAGTGCACATTTTTTAATGAAATTTGTTTATATTATTGTTAATTATTATTTAAATACGAAATTTTTCCATCATAGTGATGTTTTGCGATAAATTACTTACAAGATGAGGAAAAATAATAGGAAAATAACGAAAATCGCGAAAATGAACTTTCAACAAATTATTTGTTAAATAACAAATTTTTTGGTTCATTGCTCGCTATTGGATAATCTTCTAGTAATGTTGCACTATCAAACTGAGTTGATTGCGAAACTTTTTACTCTATTTCTAAGAAGCCAGAGGACTAAACTAAAAAAATTGTCATTTTTTTACCATATATGGTAAAAAAAAAACAATAAAAATAAACAAATATATATATTTGTTTATTTATAAAAAGCTGGAGATCTTTTTCAAAAATCGGCCTCGACAATTCTCTCCGGAATTTTCTCAGCTTTTTTCCAAAAAAAAATATCAAAATCGGACCTCAAATTCAGCAGGAATCGTATTTTGAACCAAAAAGTGTACTTTTTCCCCACTGCCTGCCGTTTTCTTCACCACAGAGGTGCCTGCTGGATTTCTGGTTTTCTGTGCTACATGTTCTGCAACTTTATTTTTCCCTTTGTGTCCCAACTAAGGGTACGTTACGCTGAACGGCACAAGGAAAGTTTGGCGCCAAGTGTGAATTGTGAAGGCGTGAATTTGAGGTTATGTTATTTTGTCATTAATATTGAAATGGAAGAGCAGAGTAAGAAAGCTGTAATTGCTGCCATCGTATCAAGGCAATTATTTTTGTTAATCTAATTAATGAAGTATATGTGTGCAGGATACAAAAGAAGTGAAAAAAGTTTGAAAGTTAGGTTAAACTGCTGTAAAGAGTGAAATTGACCTGTATTATCAAAAGTATAAAAATTAAAAAATTTACACAATTTAATTAAATATATTTTACGGAAAAATTTTAATTATAGCTTGAGTAAACACTTCAGGTAAAGTTATACGTAGCCGGATAATTTAGTTTCGCCTATAGACGAAATTTGGCGTCCATACAATCAGATGTATACACACTTCGTTTAAAAAATGATTAGAAATAATATGTGCATTATACCTCCTTCTATGAAAAATGTCAACAAAAGTTATTTTTAACGTAAAAAGTACTTTTATTTAAAAAAATATAATAATTCACCCTAATCTACAATTAGAATTCAACTTATGTCCGATTTACTTTCCTTGTTGAGCGCTAAATAATACCCATCCGGAGACAACATATTCCTTCCGTGAGGATCGAGTACCCAACAATGTTTTGACTTTACGAACTTAGACATTACAAAAATTGTCTTTTTACAATAGAGAATTCTTTTACGCTATCCCGCATCCGCTTGAATTTATCACTATTTCCCTCCGAATTCCGCCATTACACGCCTTCACCTACCTAATTCTTGAACGATTCACCCGAGTGAAGCGAGTGTCCCCCCAGCGTCGCTGAACGGCTTTAGGTGCACACGTGTGGTCGTCTTGAACGTACTCTAAGATGTACGCATCGTCCTCAGTAGTGCGGCGATACCGCACAGCCGGCTCGTCGGCCTTCGACATCTTGGTTGGGTGTAGCTGGTGTGACTGCTTCTGCATGGTTATATCAGCTGTCTCTGATCGGTCGTAGTCACCGTTGTGTCCCAGCCAAGATGTACGCATCATCCTCAATAGCGCAATAATATCGCGCATCGGGCTCGTCGGCCTTCGACATCTTCATTGGGCTTTTTCCTTTTATTGTGACTTTTTTCTAGGATTCCTCTGACGCATTTCTCTCATGCTCTTCTGGCTTCTTCTGCCGTAGCACTTCCTGGACGTAGTCTGCCACTTGGGCCCATTTGCTTTCGCTTTCGAGCATCACACAGTGGTCCAGAAATGGATTTTCGCGGTCCAATTCGTCCAGAGGTCGTACTTTTTACCCGATTTTAAGTTTTTTTTTAAATACTCAGTATTAAAGTCGGAACAAACGTAAGGAAAGCTATTTTGATTTTTTTGTTTAAACAAATTGCTGTATTAATAAATATTGAGGAAATAATAGGAAATTTCCAATTATTATTTTTTATTGAAGTGCAAACAACGAAACTATACTCTAAATCGTCGAAAATGCATGCATAAATATTCACCGAATGTAAATAATTTGTTTAATAAACAAAACAAATTTTATAAACAAATATATGGTTTGACCTTTTTTATCCGCGCAAATTTTTTTTGTCATTGAAAACAAAAGAAATTAACACAGAGAACTATATAATAAAAAAAGTAGTAAAAACGAATGTTTATAATTGTTATAAACAAAATACGTAAACATATCGTCAAAATTTACATTTTCCGAACAAAATTTTTTTTTTCCAATCACACGATACTATTGTGGACAAATGGATATCACAGTAATATAAATTACACCTTTCAATTATTTACCGTAATTGTTATTAACAAATGATATAAACAAATTGTCCAACTTTGAAGTTTTTTTTCGAATTTTTTCTCATAATCATGCTATTTTTTACGAAAAAAAATTCGAAAGAAAAATTCATATTTGGACAATTGGTTAATATCATTGGTTAATAACAATTACAGTGAATAATGACAAGTTGTAATTTATATTAATGTGACATCCATTTGTCCATAATAGTATCGTGTGATTGGGGAAAAAAAATTTTGTTCGGAAAATGTAAATTTTGACGATATGTTTACGTATTTTGTTTATAACAATTATAAACATTCATTTTCACTACTTTTATATTATATAGTTCTCTGTGTTAATTTCTTTTGTTTTCAATGACAACAAAAATTTTGCGCTGATAAAAAAGGACAAACCAGATATTTGTTTAAAAAATTTGTTTACAACAAATGTTTTGTTTATTAAACAAATTATTTAGATTCGGTGAATATTTATGCATGCATTTTCGACGATTTAGAGTATATTTTCGTTGTTTGCACTTCAATAAAAAATAATAATTTGAAATTTCTTATTTTTTACTCAATATTTATTAACACAGAAATATGTTTAAACAAAGAAATAAAAATCGCGTTCCTTACGTTTGTTCCGAATTTAATGCTGAGTATTTTCGAAAAAAAACTTAAAATTCGTTAAAAAGTACGACCTCTGGACGAATTTGACCGCGAAAATCCATTTCTGGACCACTGTGCATCACTCCAACGATGTTTTCAGGCGTGATGCTGCCGACTTCCGTTTCCAGTCTTCTTCGTAGTTCGGACACGAAAAAGGTGTGGTATGCGTTGTCGCTCTCTACCCCGCAGTAAACACACTTAGGTCTTCTCACTTTCTCGACTTTGTGCAGGTAGGCTTGGAAGTAGCCATGCCCCGAGAGAAATTGGCTGAAGTAATAATTTACTTCGCCATGGTTACGGTCAATCCAGACATCGAGTTTTGGTATCAGTCTTGCCGTCCATCTTGCCCTGCTATCTCTCTCCCACTGTAGTTGCCATCGCTCTTTCGTTAGATCTGCCGAATGACGTAAAGAGTGATGGAAGCCGAATGACAGCTGATAGCGCTGATAGCTTGATCGTACTACAGAGTGTCCGGAGACAGTCTGGCAACCTAGTTGATTCTCGCTGATTGGCTCAGTTTTCTTATACATTTACTATAGATGTATAGTATATATATATATACTACACTATAGATCAGGGCCGTCTTTACAATAGGGCCGTCGGGGCCGCGGCCCGGGGACCCCACATTTTAGGGGCCCCCACAAAACACTACAAACTGGACAAACTTGGTACAATGTTGTTAAAGAGTAAGCGCCGGTGATGTAGATATTTGCTTATTTGTTGCAAATTTTTACCTTGGAAATTTTTTTTACTAAGTTCATAGTCTGCTACATAGAATCATTTGAATTTTTATTAATTTGTACACTGAGTCTTATCGAGTGCACTATCTCGACATTCAATAATCATAAATCTTCGCGAATAAGGGTCGATGATTTTCAAATGTCTGCAAAGTTTTTTCAAGATATTCAAATCATAATTTTGTCTCTAGTAAAAGCAAATTTTTTTGACATTTCTGAGGGTGCTTTAGATTCTGAGAATGCGAGTAATATTATTCTTTTATAAAACGAGAATAGGGTGTACAATACTTACCTTATTTATACCATTCTACGTAATGCACCATTTCCATAATTTTCTTGTACATTACAACACAACAAATATGTACAACGACAAGTCTATAATTTTATATGAATTTTAAAATTATTGTAGCTTATGTCAAGATAAGATTTGGCAATAATTCAATAAATAATTTCAAAGAAAATTGCAAATTATGATAGACTATTATCAGTGAGTTCACAGCGGCATCTTTTTATCATTTGATAGACGGACAAGTGAAATTTTTATGAAAACTGAGTTTTTGGTATCGATGGATTCGTAAGAAAAAGCTGCGTCTAATTGTGTTAATTAGAATGATTAATTATTAATATTCATTTGCAAAAGAAGATTGTTCATTAATGTGGAAAGTCGAAAAAGTTGAAAAATACAACATAAAAAGATACAAAAAGCACTGTGCGGGTCCTAAAATTTGTACAAGGCATGTAACACGTCATCAGCATACAAAAAAATCCTAAAGAACTTTGTGTCTTTTTTGCCTTGTAAAAGTGACCAAGTGCGGAGGGAATTTACAAACGAAAAGAATCGCTTGCCCTTACGTATGTTTTAGACTTGTGAAATAGCTCAGGCTCTGATCGGAAATACAAGGGAAATAAGTCCCGGCTAGATTCGACTATACACTAGTGACGATCGTTCCTGTAAGTTACGGACACTCCGCGACTGATGAAAAATCGCAAGTCCATTTTCTAATAAAAATTGTAAAAAAATTAATTTTTAATTGCACAATATGAAAGAGCACATTATTTTTACCCACATAGTATATCTAGATTATTCAAAATTGTATTCTTTTTGTTCTTCGCGGAAGGAGTGGGTGACGGGAGATCGGAGATTCAATGTTCGATGCATGTGTGAGATAACTGAATTTATTATTCGGAACTGTAATACGAGACTTCGGTTAGATTGCTGATTTACACTCATAAAGTAATAAAGCACGTCCGCTCTGGTCGGAGCACGAAGAGTAACTGAGTGAGTTGACGCGCGGCAGCCGATATGGAAGGGAACTTTAAGGCCCTCAAGTGGCGCCCTCAGAGTCAGAATTCTGTCCGATTTGTGTATTTCTGAGGAACTTGTGGTCTAGAACAGACATCTTTAGAAATTTCGCATTGCCCCTCAAGTAGTGTGCGTGATTTAACCAGGCTTGGCGCGCTGTATGTGTGTGTGTTTGTGTGGTGACAGCTGTTATCGATCGATCGCTCTAATCTACCACCTTCAGAGTAGCTACTATTTACAAAATGAGTGGCGATGCAAATGTACTCAAGTTACTAAACTCCATCAAAGCCGACACAGAGGAAACCAAAAAGGACGTCAAACTGCTTAAAACAGACACAGCTCAATTGAAGTCCGATTTTGATGCTTTGAAAATTGAACCCAGCACAACTAAAGCACAATATAAAAAGCTGAAAGAGAGTCATCAGGCATTAGAGGAAAAATGTAGTTCACTCAAGAGAGAGGTTGGCTTTCTTCAGCGACAAGCCCGCTCCTGCAATGTCCTGATTCACAACCTATCGGACGACGAAGAATCTAACCGGGACGAATCCTCACTGCTGAATTCACTAGCGGCTTGTAATAATCATAAGGATTTTTGGACAGCGTTCAATAGATTTAGGTTGCGGTCTCCTTCAACTAACAATGTAAGCATGCATGTATGGCAAGACTTTCTTTTTTCTCTCTATCCGATTGAGGCTCCCCTTCGCATACAGTGGATAGTAAACAAACACCCTTTATTGGACTGTAAGATCTTGATTGATGAAATTAAAGCCTCGTTATTGAAATGCAAATGTAATAAAGCGCCGGGCGAGGATGGGATTTCCAACGAATTTTTTAAAAACCTTCCGGAAAATTGGGTACAGTACTTAGGGCGCCTCTTCGACGAGATCTGGGCTGAGGAAAAAGTCCCATCCAGCTGGGCTAAAATGCATGCATTTATGTTGCATAATAAGGGCGATAAATCTGATCCTCATAATTATCGAGGAATTGCCCTTGTAAATAGTATTGCTAAGATCTTCTCTCAGATTCTGTTGGCAAGACTGACTGCGTGGGTAAACGAGGTAAACATTCTTCCAGAAAATCAGGCCGGTCTCAGGCCTGGAAGAAGTTGTATAGACCACATTTTTACCCTAAATTCTTTAATTCAGATTCATTTGTCCACCCCAAAGCGACGAATCTTCGCTTTTTATATATACTTAAAAAAAGGCTTTCGATTTAGTAAACCACTGTCATCTATGGCGCAAACTTTTAAGGATAGGCATGTCCACTAAACTTATACGAATTATAAAAGATCTTCATGATAACGCCAACATGTCCATTCGTACTCACGAGGGTCTGGCTTCATCCGTTAAGGTTACTTGTGGGGTGCTTCAAGGAGAGATCCTTAGTCCTCTCCTTTTTTCGTGTTTCATATATGTTCTAGAAGAGTACTTGAGAAGTCATGGTATGCATGGAATTTCAATAGATCACTTATCTGACGTTGTCCTACTTGATTATGCTGATAATATAGTCGTGTTCGCTTACCCTCAGGCTGACTTACAAGCAAAAATTAACCTTATCGCGCAATACTGTATGAGCAATTTTTTAACGGTCAATGAAGCAAAATCAAAAGCTATGGTATACCACAAAGGTCGGCCATATAAATACAAATTCTTCTACGCACAGACTCAGCTTGAATTAGTGAGCGAATTCGTCTATCTCGGTGTGAACACATCAGATTCGGGTCTTTTTTATAAACAGTTCATAAAAATAATGTCTGATGCGAATATTGCTATGGGTGCTGTTTCAAAAATTTTATTTGCATCTAAATCTAATGCCTGGCAAACGAAGACTACCCTTTTTCGTAGCCTCACGCTTAGTGTTCTTTTTTACGCAATAGAAGTCTGGGGATTAAGGTACTTTGATTCAGTCGAGAGATTACAGTCCTCTTTCTTCAAGAAAATACTAGGCTTGCCATCATACATGTCGAATTTTGCCCTCCGCTTGGAGACAGGTAGATTACACGGAAAAAAAATTTCATTAAATTTTATAGAACTAGTCCTATAGTAGAGGATACGACGGGTAGTTTATTAAAAGTTAAAATCTTCTTGGTTTTACATTGCATCGAACTATTCTACAAAATTTAATACAGAGTTCTCTAAAATGCGAAAAACTTAGAATAGTTCTAGAAAATCTCAAAGTTCAGCTAATATACAGTCTACATCGGAAAAGTCTCGAAACTATAGAGAACAGTTCTATAAAATCATGGCCGATTTTTAGCCTAAAAAAAAATCTTTTTTATTATCATTATTATTATCATTATGCTTTAATATTTGTTCACGCTGTGGGCTCGAACCCCCTACCTACGCATTCGGAGCTCCTGAGAAAACCTCGCAGCTAACATAACTTGTAGTATAAAAAAAAATCTAAAATATAAGCTACAGCTGTGAAGGGCTGTTTGACAAATTTTTGTGATTTGAAAATTCTAGGTTAATGATTTCGGAAATTTGAAATTTCTGGAGTTTTATATTTATAATGTCAGTAATTTCAAGAATATCATATTTCGGAAATTTAGTTTAAAATTTAGGTAATTACAAATTTCGGGATCTTTAACATTTTTTAAATTTTGGAAACTTTAAATTTCGAACAAATTTTTAATCGCCAATTCTTTTTTGGTTATAAATTCTAGTAGGTTCAAGATTAATAAGATGTTATATAGCTATATAGAATGAGTTTATATAAGTTATATGAAATTAAAGGCTTGCATTGCAAATAATTTTAAAAGTTGAATTCCCAATTTTATATTTTTTTAATCGATTAAATAAGATATGACATGGAAAAAGTTGAATCTATTTCAATTTTTAACGTTGAAAATTAAAATCTTAAGTTTTCCAATAACCGATACATCTCTAAATGGCAAGTCCACTACCCGGGTGCACCGGAACGTGCACCAGGTCGTTCAAGACGTCATCTACGAGAACTTTTTTAGAATCTAAATTGTGTCAATAGCCAAACTAACTACCATTAAGAAAATATGAGAGAAAACAAAGTTTTCGTATTTTTATTTCGGTCTTACGATACATTTAGAAAAAATTTTAAAAAGAAATCGAGTCAAAATTCCTTTTTATTGACGTTTCGGCCTCATCTGTGGGCCTTCATCAGAAAGAAACATCTTAGAGAATAATCGAACTCAATCATAAATATACGTCGAAGCGAATGACAACATTTTAAAATTTTGTAAAGTCAGATCATTCTGAAGTTTTAAAAATCACTATGAAGTTTGTAAAAAAACATCAGTTTGTTAGCTGTTTCACAGCATTTTAATTACAAAATATGAACCTTTTTTAACATATTGGGAAAGTTCCTTGGACTTTATAGTTTCCCAATACGTTTTTTACAAACTTCATAATGATTTTTAAAACTTCAGAATGATATCTGACTTCACAAAATTTTAAAATGTCGTCATTTGCTTCGACGTATAATTATGATTGACTCCGATTATTCTTTAAGATGTTTGTATCGATGAAGGCCCACAGATGGGGCCAAAACGTCAATAAAAAGGAATTTTGACTCGATTTAGTTTTTCAATTTTTTCTAAATGGATCGTAAGAACGAAACAAAAATATGAAAGCTTTATTTTCTCTCATATTTTCTTAATATAAAAAAACGATCGAAGGAAGCTTGACTTGATGATTTCTTTAGAAATCTTGAGGTTTATCTACCAAAATAACTACCAATGGTGAGTCGACGGTAGTTAATTTGGTGGTTGAAACAATTCAAATTTCTAAAAAGTTCTCGTAGAATACGTGCTAAACTACCTGGTGCGCGACTCGGTGCACCCGGATCGTCGACTCAACACTTAATTATTTTGGATGTTGACACAATTTGAATTTTAAAGCAGTTCTCGTAGAATACGTGCCAAACGACCTGGTGCACGTTCCGGTGCATCCTGATCGTCGACTCACCATTGGTAGTTATTTTGGCTATTGATACAATTTAGATTCTAAAAAAGTTCTCGTAGATGACGTCTTGAACGACCTGGTGCACGTTCCGGTGCACCCGGGTAGTGGATTTACCATTTAGAGATGTGTCGGTTATTGGCAAAATTAATATTTTAATTTTCAACGCGTGCTAATGTTCTCTAAGACTTGAATTCTTTTTTTTCACGTGGGAGCCATGCGGAAAAGTCGCTGCCTGCGCACAGTAGCGACTGCGCAGCTACATTTTAAAGAACAGAAGTCTATAGATCTTCGATTGAAGTAGTTCACAAACACTCAATACTTCGAATCGAATCTCTATGAGATTTTTCAACATTTTCTGAAGAATTTTTCTATACATTTGACTGAATTGAGGTATTTAAACCTTATAATTATGTGATTACAAACTTTCAATACCTCAATTGTGATTTCTACTAAAGTTTTCAGCATTCTTTCATGAATTTCTCTATATATTTTATTAAACTTTTTCAAATCGGAGTTCAATATAAAGTTTACAGAATTCTTGTAGAGTTATTCTAGGTTAGTTCTATATTAAATCCTGAAAGTTATACAGAATATAGAAAATTTGTTCAAGGTTCGCTCTCATCCTCGACTCTTGTAATACTTCAAGAAAGTTTAATGAACTTTTTTTTTCCGTGTACAGTTAGCTTATGATATATTTAAGTCAGCGCTGAGATGGTTGTCGAGGTTGCTGACTATGCCTGATGATAGGTATCCTAAAAGATGTTTTCTTAAATTGAAGGCAATGTCCTTAAAACTTGATGGATGGTTTTCTAAATAACTTTTCTGACTATCTGTGGCGTTCCGACTATGAAAGATACCTCCATTCAAGTAGTCTTCAAGTCTTCCCACATCTTAAACTCTAACCGGATTTTCAATCATATCTGCATCTTAGAGTACCTTTTTATATAATTTCTATTATTGCTCAACTCAGACTTCTAGGTTCTATCAGGGGTTATATACGTTTTGGAGATTATAAATTTACTTATGACCCTGCTAGACTCTGTCCCATATGTAACCTTTCTGTAACAGAGGATCTTTATCATTTACTAGCTGTTTGTCCTGCCTACACAGACTCAAGAATATCAATCTTAGGTCAGCCAGCAACCACGACAATCAATAGTCAGTATTGGCTGAGTCTTTTAAACTCTAATTGTCCGCGCGAGCTGCGCAAAGTTGCATTGTACGTCCGTCAGATTCTACAAATTAGAACATTCATTCTGGAGACGTGATTCTTTTGATACTCTTAAACAATTTCTCCTTTATACAATTTTTGTAATCCACTTCATTCTATTCTGCTGTTCAATCTGTCCGCATATGTTTACTTTTTGTTTATATTTGTATCTTATATCGTAACTCATTTGTATCGATCTTAGGTCGAAAAACAAATGATTGAATAATAATAATAATTGTATCCGAACCAATCCGAGTCAATTCAAACTAATCCGAAAAAAGTTCTACATTTCGTTTGATGCAAATCGTTTAAAAATTAATCCGACTCAATCCGGTTCAATCCGAACTCCAAAACGAACTAATCTGGATCAAAGTTTCAGTCCAAATGAATCCGAATCAATCCGAACTCGGGTTTATATACACTGAATTTTCAATCCGAATGAACCCGAACGAATCCGAGTTCGGATTGAATTGGATTCATTCGGATTGGAAATCGTTTCAGGTCAATCCGAGCTCGGACTCATTCGAATTGAAGAATTGGTTCGGATTTATTCGGATTGGAAGTTCGGATTAAACCGGATTGAGTCAGAATAATTTTTGACCGATTTGGATCGAACGAAATGTAGAAATTTTTGGGATTGGTTCGGATACAGATTCCGGAATGATACGGATGACTTCGAATTGGTTCGGAAGAAATCCCTATCCGAAACTTTCACCAGGGTAGAAAACGGTCGCAGATAAATTGATGAAATTTGGAGGGCTCATTTTTCTTAATAATATCTTGAAACTGACCGAAGGATTTCTGAAAATATTTATTCCATTTTTTTAGCACTCAATAAAATTTTAAAACTCGGGTTTTTATAGTAAAACTTTTTTTATTAGCATAATTCAAAGTTGATGCACGAATATAAAAGATTCTTTGGTTCGAGACGAATCGATTGACCTATAATATTAATACATTTCATTAAAGAGTGGGGAAGTTATGGTTATTTATATATTTTGAAAATCGGTTTTTCATAGTAAAACTTTTTTCATCAACATAATTCAAAGTTGATGCTAGAATAGAAAAGATGTGTTGATTCGAGTCGAATAGATTGACCTATAATATTAACAAATTTTATTGAAGAGTAAGTAAGCTATGCTAATGCATAATATTTGGAAATACGGTTTTTTATAGTAAAACTTTTTTCTTCAACATAATTCTAAGTTGATGAAAGAATATAAAAGATTTCTTCCCTGGCGGAGCGGCCGAACGCAAAAATTACGCTACAGCGTAACGGTAAAGTAATGGTAAAGTAATGCTAAAGTAATATGGCATTATAATTAATAAAGGAAACAAAATTAATATGTAAATTGTTGCAATTATAATAAAACGTTAAAATTTACATTAAATGGTCATGCCGTAATTGCAACAAGTTGCTTTCTCAGCGTTAAAAAATAAAAAAACAAAGTGGCTGTCATGCAAGTCAGGTCCCTGCAGACTGGCAACCCACTTAAAGCCACGTTAGCGGGTTGCCAATATGCAGGGGCCCAACTTGCATGACAGCCACTTTGTTTTTTTATTTTTTAATGCTGCAAAAGCAACTTGTTGCAATTGCGGCATGACCGTTGAACGTAAATTTCAACGTTTTATTATAATTGCAACAGTTTACATATTAATTTTGTTTCCTTTATTAATTATAATGCCATATTACTTTACCATTACTTTAGCATTACTTTACCGTTACGCTGTAGCGTAATGTTTGCGTTCGGCCGGTCCGCCAGGGTTGGTTCGATGCGAATCGTTTGGCCTATAATATTAATACATTTTATTTAAGAGTAGGTAAGTTATGGTAATTTATATATTTTGTAAATTGGTATTTATAGTAAAACTTCTTTCATTAACATATAATTCAAAGTTGACGCATGAATAGAAAAGACTTTTTGATCATAAATTTTTCAATAGAGTAATTCTGACAATTTTTGTAAAGCAATCATAAAGCTGGGAAAGGGGCAGGGTGCGACAGAGCTTTTCCCTTCCCTTTTTCAGCTCGAAAAATTATCATTCTGAATACAAAATTTTATTTGTCTGATTTGTCATTGTAATTAAAAATTGGTGGTGTTATTTTATTATTTTGTATTTTTTGTGAATTTCTATTTTTCAATTGGGCAAAATGAAGAGTTTGGTTTGTCTATTATCCAAAAAAATCACTAATGCTTCCTCTATGAGTAAGCAAGTACATTTGCTAACTGGAAGCAAAGTGCACGTGAAATGAGCACTATATAATTATAAATACAAACAAAATGGAAACACTCGAGATTGAATTTACAGCTAGTTTTCCCGATTGCTCGCACTTTTTTGGGCATAGATTTCTTTCTTTCAGGTTTCACAAATTTTCATCAGATAAATTCAAAATTATTTAACATAAAAGACACACTGCGACACTGACAGGCATTATAACTGGCGATTAAGTAAGGTTAGTTTCGAGGTTATGATATATCGCCTGGAAAACTGCAGTAATACATTCAACAAGCTAAATCGTTTATCAAATAGAGCTTTGGTAAAAAATATATAGAAATACGTATTTTTTGTCTTTTAGTATGCATTTTGAGAAAAATTATCCATTTTCTTTATTAAAAGAAATATTGCAGTAAATATTTAGTTCCCCGAAACGATATTAGAATTAGTTTTTCAGAACGTACTTATGACCCGCCTACAAAGCGAAGCAGTGAAACTATCAGCATCGGAAGCATGTGATATTTAAATTGCAATAAATTAGTTGAAAACATAGTTACTGGAGTTGATTCATTCATGATAATTATAAATAAATCACATACTAATTTTCTGAATGGCTTTAAAGCCTTATATACATTCAGAACATTCTAAATCATTACTTATATTTGCAACCGCATCCGCAGTAATATCCGCAGTTACCCTATGTATAAAATTATTTTTCTGGAGTGGGGAGGACCCTGGGCACTTGACAATAAAGTTTTGAATTTTAGTTTTTTAAATGCGCATTCGCATTGAACATTTAATTACGCATCTTTTCCTTCAAATAGAAAAAGTTACAGCTTTTCAAGTTTTGGAATTATTTACAAAAAACTGTTTTTTTATCTGATTAAAATATTTCGCCTTTTTCACTTCAACTCGGCGCGAAGTCGGAACTTTTCAATATTTTGTAGTAAAATCCATAAGAAGTATGCATTAACATCTTCTGCGACCGATGACGTTAGCAAAGTTGAAAATGTATATTTGAAAAAAAGTTAATAAGGAGGTAAGCAAGAATGGAACACTGACTGGAGGATTGCAAGGGAGTGGAAAGGAGTGAGATTAGCATGGCGGTGTTACTGCATGAAAAGGGGATAAAAGGGCGTTTCAGCAATTTCTCGATTTTGATTGGCGTTTCTGCACTTCCCGTTTCTGCAATTTCTCGATTTTGATTCGCGTTTCTCCACTTCCCGGTTCTGCAATTTCTCTTTTTTGATTCACGTTTCTTTCGTGTTTTTCGTTCTCTTTCTTCTCCATCCTTGATCTATGTTCATTTTTGATACTAGAAGGTAATGATCAGTATTGCATTCAGAACCCTTGACAACTGTTGTATCTTTTACTAGCTTTCTTAGTCTTTCATCCGCAACAACAAAGTCAATTATACTGTGGCTATCTCCTCTGTACCAGGTGGACATGTGGATCATTTTATGCCTAAACCAAGTATTTGTAATAAAAAAGCCCTTTCCTAAGCATCCCTGGCGAACCGGCCGAACGCAAACATTACGCTACAGCGTAACGGTAAAGTAATGGTAAAGTAATATGGCATTATAATTGATAAAAGAAACAAAATTAATATGTAAACTGTTGCAATTATAATAAAACGTTCAAATTTACGTTATATGGCCATGCCGTAATTGCAACAAGTTGCTTTTGCAGCGTTACAAAATAAAAAAACATAGTGACTGTCATTGCAGTCGGGCCCCTGCATATTGGCAACCCGTTAACGGGGCTTCAAGTGGGTTGCCAGTCTGCAGGGGCCTGACTTGAATGACAGCCACTTTGTTTTTTTATTTTCTAACGATGAGAAAGCAAGTTGTTGCAATGACGGCATGACCATTTAACGTAAATTTTAACGCTTTATTATAATTGCAACAGTTTACATATTAATTTTGTTTCTTTTATCAATTATAATGCCATATTACCCCTGGCGGACCGGCCGAACGCAAACATTACGCTACAGCGTAACGGTAAAGTAATGGTAAAGTAATGCTAAAGTAATATGGAATTATAATTAATAAAGGAAACAAAATTAATATGTAAATTGTTGCAATTATAATAAAACGTTAAAATTTACATTAAATGGTCATGTCGTAATTGCAACAAGTTGCTTTCTCATCGTTAGAAAATAAAAAAACAAAGTGGCTGTCATTCAAGTCGGGTCCCTGCAGACTGGCAACCCACTTAAAGCCACGTTAGCGGGTTGCCAATATGCAGGGGCCCGACTGCAATGACGGTCACTATGTTTTTTTATTTTTTAATGCTGCAAAAGCAACTTGTTGCAATTGCGGCATGACCGTTGAACGTAAATTTCAACGTTTTATTATAATTGCAACAGTTTACATATTAATTTTGTTTCCTTTATCAATTATAATGCCATATTACTTTACCATTAATTTAGCATTACTTTACCGTTACGCTGTAGCGTAATGTTTGCGTTCGGCCGGTCCGCCAGGGACTTTACCATTACTTTACCATTACTTTACCGTTACGCTGTAGCGTAATGTTTGCGTTCGACCGGTCCGCCAGGGATACGCTAACTAATCCGTCTCCGTTACCATTTATTTTTGGATCCCCAAAATTACCAAGCACCGTTTCTGTACCCTGACGTCGGACACCATAATTCATTCATTCATACCTCTTAGTAGAATGATTCTTGCACCATGATAGCGAGTACCTATAGTATGATTTAAAGTGTCCAAGGAGGCATCTTTTATTTCACTCCTTTCACCGTCAACTGGGGCGTCCCTGGCGGACCGAACGAACGGAGCGGATACGCTACAGCGTATCCTTATAGTATCCACATCGTATCCTCTCCGTATCATGCAAGAAAAACTCATTAAAAAAGAAAGATTAACATTTCACTTGTTAAAATTCGGATTCTACGTGAAATTTCGAGTTAAAAGGTCACAGAGTAATCGCAATAGTTTTTCTTGCAACATTAAAAACTTTTAATAAATATAATACTTATCGATGACGTCCGCTGAAGGCGACTTCAAACGCATCGTCATTCAATAGTACTTTATAGGCGTTATCCGTCGACGATGCGTTTGAAGTCGCATTCAGCCCACGTTATCGATAAGTATTATATTTTTTTAAAGTTTTTATGTTGCAAGAAAAACTATTGCGATTACTCCGTGACCTTTTAACGCAAAATTTCACGTAGAATCCGAATTTCAACAAGTGAAATGTTCATCTTCCTTTTTTAATGAGTTTTTCTTGCATGATACGGACCCAGATAACAATCGTGCGTCTCACATCACCCGCATTGTGTGATTATCATGCTGTGCGTGCGTGAGAGGGTTCATTTCGCCATCACGGGATGATAGTCACGTAGCTGCGAGCGTTATGACACGCATTTCGCTATCATATATGCCTTCACGAAATGCGTGCAAAATACCACGCACGTGTGAAGGCATCGTACAGAAAACAATATTAATAGTATATATTATTGACTGTTTAGGGTTTCGTAGCCCCCCCCCCCCTGGCAAAAGAGCATAAACGCCAACATTTTTTTATATAATTTTTTTTCCAAAAAATTTTTTTTTTCCAATTTTTTTTTTCAACAATTTTTTTCACATTTTTTTCAAAATTTTTGTTTCAAAAATTTTTTTCAAACATTTTTTTCACAAGATTTTTTTTTCAAAAATTTATTTTCACAACATTTTTTTCAAACATTTTTTTGCACAAAAATTTTTTTAAGAACATTTAAAAAAAAAATTAAATTTTTTTTCAAAAATTTTTGTTTGGGTTTTTTTTCCAAAAAAATTTCTTTACTCTACTCCATGCAATATAAAATTAGTATTTTTCGTTACCACCTCCTAACAACTTTTTCGGACGGGCGTTGCAAAAAATAGCGTGTAATACGCACTTGTATCACAAATAACTGTTTCTTTAAAAAAATTTTGTTTCAATTTAGAAAATAGTTTTTTCAATATTTTAATAATACTTAATGAACCTATTAATAGGCTACAAAGACCCTTTTTGAGAACTTTCATATGGGCACATGAAAGCTCAAAAGTATTAATTAAATGGAATCTGAACTTCTATTATTATATAATAATGAGTGATTATTATATCATAATTATTAGAATTATT
The DNA here is from genome assembly GCA_932178445.1 of Andricus quercusramuli. Taxonomy (NCBI): domain Eukaryota; kingdom Metazoa; phylum Arthropoda; class Insecta; order Hymenoptera; family Cynipidae; genus Andricus; species Andricus quercusramuli. The sequence goes on along the minus strand of CAKNXH010051584.1, from coordinate 2,581 downwards.
ATCTTTTGTGATTACTGTATTTACTGAAAAATCTCGTTTAAAGAATGATCGACCAACTTTTCGAAAATGCAATCACTTTTTGTTATTAGTTCTCTGAATAAAATTAAAAAAAAATTAATTTATTCTTCTTTTATTACTTAATAATAAAATATTTATATAAATATAAATAATTTTATATTTATATGAATATTTTATTATTCTCTTATCATTATTTATTATTATTCATGATTTTATTATTTTTCATGAAAAATCACAATGTGCATGCGATATCGCACGCACGTTATGATTATCATAACATGCGTGCGATATGAACCTCAATTGATGACACATATGCGTGCGTATTCGCACGCACATGTGCGGATCGATCCGCATATATGCGTGCGAATACGCCATCATTTTGCAAGCATTTTGTTATCTGGGGGAGAGGATACGATGTGGATACTATAAGGATACGCTGTAGCGTATCCGCTCCGTTCGTTCGGTCCGTCAGGGGTAGCACGCTATAATGAATAATCTTTTGATTCCCACATTCACTTTTAACGAGAAGTTGGAAAGGGGTATATAATTGCATTATAATTGATAAATGAAACAAAATTAATATGTAAACTGTTGCAATTATAATAAAGCGTTAAAATTTACGTTAAATGGTCATGCCGTCATTGCAACAACTTGCTTTCTCATCGTTAAAAAATAAAAAAACAAAGTGGCTGTCATTCAAGTCAGGCCCCTGCAGACTGGCAACCCACTTAAAGCCCCGTTAACGGGTTGCCAATATGCAGGGGCCCGACTGCAATGACAATCACTATGTTTTTTTATTTTTTAACGCTGCAAAAGCAACTTGTTGCAATTACGGCATGGCCATTTAACGTAAATTTCAACGTTTTATTATAATTGCAACAGTTTAAATATTAATTTTGTTTCTTTTATCAATTATAATGCCATATTACTTTAGCATTACTTTACCATTACTTTACCGTTACGCTGTAGCGTAATGTTTGCGTTCGGCCGGTCCGCCAGGGATGTGACCTACATTAATTCTGTGAACAGTCACGGGGGTTATTTTCTACCCCCTCCCCACGAAACGTCGGAAAAGCGGAAGGTATGTTACCTACATTATTTCTGCGACCAGTCACAGGGGCGACTGCCCCCACGACAGGTTGGAAAGGGGTAGGGATGTGACCTAATTTATTTCCGTGACGAGTCACAGGGGTGCCCCCCACAGGATTTATTGGAAAGGTTTAGGGATGTGACCTTCAGTAATTTGATGACCATTCACGGGAGTGCCACAAGTTCTATTCCAAGCAATCACAGAAAAAACGATATTCTAATTTTAATAATTTCCCACTAACTTCAAGAATATTTGCAACTTAAATAGGCGCCAAGGATATATTCTTAATGTACGACGAAGGCCCTCTTACCTTAAGAATATATATGCTTGTCTAATTGTAAGAATTCCCCACTAAGTTTAAGAATAGTTGCATGCGAAATCTGTCGCAGTAATTGTATAATAAGTGGCGAGCTCGAAGAAATGCAACAAATTCTGAGGATAAATCGCATGTTCACATCTCTAACTCTATCTCTTTCTCTTTGCAGAGAACGTTAAAGTGAGAAAAGTTTGATGTCACACGTCAACGAATAAATAATGTAAAGGGGGTATGTCTCGGTGTGGCACGTTGCTATTCAACCTCAATGTGACATCAGACCTTTCTCACTCTAACATTTTCTGTAAAGAGAAGGAGATGGATGTGCGCACGCGATTTACCCTTAGAATTGGTTGCGTTTCTTCGAGCTTGTCACTTATTACGAATTCGAAAAATGTATCGAAAAGCACGTCGCGCAAAACATTGAAAGAGATTATTGAACAGAGCAAGGCACATTTTCCTCTTGAATTAAGAATTTCTCTTACTAAATTAAAAATGTTACTAAGAATACGCCTATAGAAATATGACACTCTTGTTATTAGAATATCGTTTTTTCGGTGAATCCATGTGTAGGAGTTGTGCCGCTCACGCTGAACACACTCCCTGATTGATATATTTAGAGGTTCATTATGCGGGTGGTTAAATAAATTTTACACTGAAACACGATTTCACATCAATACTCTGAAGCTCTTTATTTTAATTCATCAGCACTCAGAAGACTCAAATACCCCAGATAACAAACGTGCCTGGACCATAACCTGCCCGATGATCGTCGACCATGTGCCTGCTATAAAGCATCGCATGGTCGGTAAATGTGCAGGAGACCGACGTGCGTGCATAACGGCTTGAATATGTCTGACAAGTGGCCGGCATGTTAGATGCCCGACTGTCAGACGAGCGTAATAGCCAGCAACCCTGGCGGACCGGCCGAACGCAAACATTACGCTACAGCGTAACGGTAAAGTAATAGTAAAGTAATGCTAAAGTAATATGGCATTATAATTAATGAAGGAAACAAAATTAATATGTAAATTGTTGCAATTATAATAAAACGTTAAAATTTACATTAAATGGTCATGCCGTAATTGCAACAAGTTGCTTTCTCAGCGTTAAAAAATAAAAAAACAAAGTGGCTGTCATTCAAGTCGGGTCCCTGCAGA
>CAKNXH010051582.1:0-21269 GCA_932178445.1 Andricus quercusramuli | reverse complement strand
ATGCCGAGGAGGGAAATTGGGAGATTGGAAAGCCGAGAGTGAGGGTTGAGACACAATAAAGAGTTTGGCAATTAAACAAGAGACATTTATTACCACTTACATTTGGTGGATCACCAGTCCGTGGCGGAGAGCTGGCGATCGAAAGCGGAGTTGAGTAGGCGGCGGAAGTGCGAAGATCTTCTTTAAGAAAACGGTCCACTTCCGGGGCGGTGACCTGGACGAAGAGACGCGGTGGGGGCACGAAGCACGGACACTCGTAAAAGCACTAGTTGGGAAGGCGGGCGAGCCAAGACTGATCCGCTACCGAGCGGCGGCTCGGGACTTCGGGTCCCCTCGGGGGATTCCGCTCGGACTCGTTTGCGGTCGGGCAACCCTTTCGTGCAGGGTCGTACTGAGTCCCGCATTATGGTAACAGTTATGTTACATCCCCCCTCCCCCGCGTGGGTTTGGGTATATACCTTTAATTTGCGTAATGTGTTTGTCCCAGTCTGATATAGTCTAAAAAAAAGGCATTTAAACAAAAGTTTGCAAATCTGCTGTTTTCCTCTTGAGGTTTTCTTTAATAATTTTAAATCTAGTCGATCATCATGTTTCGGTTTCAGTAGTATGAGTATGGTTGTAAAGTTTCCCTCAATTCAAAATTTTTTTTCGTTGTCAAAAAGGTTGTATGGCGTTTAAATAAATTTGAGTGTTATTCCTTCGCGAAACTGATATTATAGTTCTTTACAATTGCCCTTAGTTTTGTGCTTTAGGTTCCTCTTCTCTCGTTGTTTTTTCGCTTCTGATCCTCCTCCATTGGTATTTTCTTTCTGAAACAAATGTGAAAAGAAAAACGAAAAATCCGTCCGTGTAGTCGATTGTCGTGGAGATTTCTTGTTTATAGAGTCGATTGTCCTTTGAGTCTGTTTTTTTTTTGTATTTGGAGTCGATTCTTCTTTGAGTTTGTTTTTATTTGAGTTCAATTGTTGTTGTTTTATTTAGTTACTAATTATTAAAATTGTATATCACATTGAAACTATGTAATTTAGTTTATTAACAAAAAAGTCAGTCAATTTGTTTCCTGTTATAGCATTTTTAATTTTGCGTTCCACTATTTGTACTTCTTTTCTAAGGTTTATTTTTCTTCTTGTATTGTCGTCTTTTTAAGACTGTTACTTCTGTCGTGTATTAGAAGTAATAATGTTGTTATCTTTCAAATTGTTTGTTAGAGTCGTTTTACCGTAGTTGTGTATAGTTTTTTGAGTTCGTTTGTGTTGCTAATGCCATTGATCCAGTGCCTTTTTTGCTCTTGTTTAAGTCTAAATATTCTTAATTAAACTCATTAATATTTTCCACGCCTATGTGCCATTATCTGTATTTACATTTTCTAGTTTAAAATCATTTATATTCCATTCTCCAATGCTCTTGCCTTTAAGGTTTTATAATTCGTAAATAGTTGGGGAAATTTTCTTTTTAATAATAAATGGACCTTTGTATTTATCGTAAAGTTTACCTGCTTTTTTGTCGGCCTTATTAGATAGTTTTGTTAATACTTTCAGTACCCTGTCACCTATTTTATACTCCAACGGTCTTCTCCTTAAGTTATAATTATTAGCCTGTCTTTCGTTCACTTTGTCTAAATTTTTCTGGACTTCCTCTTTTATAATTTGTAACCTTCTTAATCTATCTGTCCATTTGTCCACACTTTGGAACTCTATTTCGCTATCGTTTTCAACATTTTTTCTGAGTGAATGAATTGGTTCTAATTCGCGACCTAAATTTAAGAATGCTGGGGTAAATTGTGTTGATAAATTTTTACTAGTGTTAATAGCAAATTGTAGGTCATCTAAATGTTCGTCCCAGGTAGAGTGGTCGTTAGCTAAATAGGTTTTTATTATTTGTTTAATTGTCCTATTGTATCGCTCGGTTGGGTTTGCTTGGGGGTAGTATTTTGGCGTTTTCGTGTGCCTGATACCGAATTTTTCTGTCAAGTCTCTTAGAGTTTTATTTACAAATTCCGTGCCATTATCGGTGTGGAGAATCCTAGGTGTTCCCCAACGTGAAATAACACGTTTATGGAATTCTGACTCTATTGTTGTTCCGTTGGCTTTATTAATCAGGATTATTTCGACCCATTTTGTGAAAAGATCCACAAAAACTAATAAATATTGATTCTTTTTCTTTTTGGAAGTCGGTAATGGGCCCATGATATCAGCTGCTACCATGGTCCATGGTTCTTCGACGATTCTCTTCCCCATGAATCCTACTTTACTTTGGTTACCCGGTTTTACTTTTTGACAAGTCTGGCAGTTTTTTACGTAATTGATAACGTCCGAATATACCCCTGGCCAGAAGTAATGTTTTTTAATTAATTTTTTTAAAAATTAATTTGTTGCTCGTAGGGATGCTCATTAGGCTTGGGATATCCTTTGTAGGGGTTTTTACTGGAATTTGGGCGTTTTTGTTTTTTTGGCATTGGTTAGGATTGATAGGTACTATAGGGGTTTCACTATCTTCTAACTTTGGACTATTTTTTCTAAGTTCTCTTGTGCTTTTCAAATTAATTTTACCTCCAAATTTCGGTTTAATATTTATTTTCATATTTTCTTCTTTTTTACTGAATGGTTTATTATCAATTTTTACATTTTTAATTTCCTTGCTTTCTTTTACTGTAATGTCAGGTTTACGTTCGGTTTTGTTCTCAATTATTGGGGTGGGGAGCGATTTTGGATTAGTTTCCATGCGATAGTAGGTGGGGGGACTCCCTGGTAACCACCAGGTTTCCGAGTGGTAATTTAAGGTCATCCGTAGGGCTTTTAGCATGTCCGTGCCTAAAATACCCACGGAGTTTAATTTTGGGACCAACCTGAACATTACATGTTTTGTGTATCTACCGACTCTGATTTGGATTACTGCTTGCCCAATTATGTCAACTGTTTCGCCGTTCGCTACCATTAATTTTCGCGAGACAGGTTTAAGAATTGAAATTTTGGAATTCTGGATTTTTTCCAGTAACTCTTTGCCAGCGTACGAATGTGTGGCACCAGTATCCACCAAAATTCGAAATAGAGTATCTTGAAATTTTGTCGTTAGATGAAAACGTGTTTCCGTTATTTCATCTTTATCCGAATTTAAGATTTCCGGCGTTTCGGTGCTAGGTTTTAGTATTTTTGGCCCTAGTACCCGCCCTTCCAGTTTCCCTGGTTGTACGTATAATAAGGACAGTCTCTTTTAAAATGACCCGTTAAACCGCAGTGATAACAATTACTATTGTTTGTTGTACTGTTTGTGCGCGAATTTAAATTCTGTTTTTTGTTTTGATCGGAATTTATTTGATCGTAGGAATCTTCATCAGAATTATTATTACGTTGTTGGTTTTTATTATCGTAATTTGGTTTTTGGGGATTTTGCGTATTATCTTTGTTACTACTTGCTGAACTATTTTCCGCTTTTTCTGTTGGGAATTTGATCATTGGATTGCTTTGACCTTGATATGAGTCTAATGACATTTGGTTGAATATAGGTAGCATTTGGTAATAAGGGTTGTAGGTACCTGGATCTATTGTTTGTGAATCTGCGTAGGTAATTTGTTTGGAATCTAGTTGGTATTCTAGGTCTGAAGTTTTGTTGATATTGATTTGGAAAAGGTGGGAATGGAAATCCAAATTGTGTAAATGGGAATCGATTTTTGTAAGGTTTTTTACCCTGGTTATTTTGACTTTGGTTTCCGTTTTAGTTATCCTTTTGGTTGTTTTTATTTTCCCTTGAATTTTTATTATATTCCGAATTATTTACATCCCCACTACTGCTATTGCGTTTTTGTTCTAATTTGTCCTCTATTTTAGGTTCAGTTATTTGTAAAACTTGCCCTCGAATTTTTGATTTGGCTAGCTCAGTTTCCCATTCTTTTCCTAAGTCTTCTAGTCCCTCAAAAGTTTCAAAGTCGTTACGTTTAATGTACATTTTATATTCTATTCTAAGATTCTCGTCAGCTCTACGCAATTCCCATTCCAGATTTTTTCTAGGGTAAAGTTTAGTAAAAAGTTTTCTGATTTCTGTCAAATATGAGTGAATGTGTTGTGTCCTTTTTTGATTGCAAAATTTAATTTTTTGCCTAATTTCCTCAGAAAATCTTTCATCGTTGTAAGCGTTTTTAAACTATCGTCTTTATTATTACGAAATTTAATTGGCCAATTACTCATAATTTGAAATGGCGTTTGTATCATGCCAAAAGGGAAAAATCTCGCTGGAATTGTTTGATTATTTGTATTATTTTCAGGTTCGCTATCCGTATCTGTATTATTTGTGTGGATTCTAGAATGTCTGTTTGACCTATTACTTGTTGTCGAGAGTCTATTTCGTCTGTTTTGGTTTAAAGTGTTTCTGTCCTCTAATGATTCACTGTCATCTGAGTTTTGTAATTTTAAATTATTAATTCTCGTTCTACTACGGGTTTCGGTATTGTTGTGGGAAAGTTGACGGGGTTCTTGTAAATTATCTTTTAAATTGAATTGTACTGTCTGTCTATTAAGGGATGCGCTTTTATTTTGCCTGTAACTGGGTTCAATCTTTTCTTTTTCGTTTTCAAAAGAACTATGAGCTGACGGGTTTAATCTAAGTTTTAAATCATTTGCCCTTTCTTCCTTTTCTCTAAAAAATCTTTCCTTTTGTTGGTTCATAAATTCATTGAACTCTACACTTTCTAAAAGTTCGTCGGTTTCTAAAATGAACTGTGTATTATTTTTCAAAAAGGAATCGCAATCAAAGGTTTTGTTGTTGGTTGATTTCTAGGTCGAAAGTTTTGTTAGGGTTTTGAGTAAGGTCATGGAGTACGTGTCGGTTATTTTGAGTTGGTTCGGTATATGTTTTCCGAGTCAATCTGTCTTTTTCTGACCTATTTTTATCCATTGGGGTTTCCATGTTTTTTCTCGCGAAACCCCTACCGCGACCTATCGATCTGTTTATTATATTAGGGATAGCGCCCGTGGTTTTGGCTGTAGTTGGGACCATAATTTCGATTATTGGTCTCGTTGTGATCTTATCCGAATTAATATTTTGGATTTGAAGTGCAGCGGCACCTTCCAAATCTAGGTCATCATGATCGTTTTCCATGACTGTAGGTTTCGGCATTGTGATTTTAATTTTTCCCGATCTCAATTTCATTTATTTTGATCTTGTGTTAGGATTTCTACGGAAAGGACACCCTATATTTTCGATCGATGTAGGTTTGTAATTAAACCAGGCCGTACAGTTTTGAAAATTCTATCTGATGATTAAAGTTTTTCATTTATTTAAGATTCTTATAAAAGTACATATGCCTAAAAATCATGAAAAAAATAGTGTAATAATAATTAAATACATTCAATATTATTGATTTGTATGTCGTATTCAAACTATAATCTATTTAAACAATTCTGTGAACACATAATTTTTAACCAAATCACTTTGGCGTTGTTCTCCTACGAAAATCCGTAATGCTTGCCCAGACCTAACTCGCGAAAACACCACATACAATTGACCATGATTAAATACATCTTTACGAAGATCTACTCCGATGTTATCGAAAGTTTGTCCCTGACTTTTGTTAATAGTCATTGCAAATGCCAATTTTATTGGAAATTGACGACGTTTTAAAGTAAATGGATAAACATCTTCACAGTACAGTGTGATACGATGGATGAATACAATTTCTCCTGCTTTATCACCTGTTAAAATTCTACATCGCAAAAGATTATTTGCAAGCTCTAGTAATTGCAAGCGCGTCCCGTTACAAAGACCTTCGTCAATACTAAGGTTACGAATCAGCATGACAATGCAATTATTTCTTAATCTTAATTCATGCGGTGGAATATTTGGTGGATTCAATGTGTTTAAATATTCTGGCAGTATTGCGTCGGTGATATCCCCATTATCACAGTTTTTAACACTATCAACACTGGTATAAACTCGTTCTGTATTTTTGTCTAATAGCTCAACTACTCTGGAATTGATTTCCTCGACATCAACATTTCGTGCTGACAATATAGCTATCTTTGATATATCTCCAAATCTTCGTTCTTGTATAATCTTATTGAACTGCCATCTCCAACGGACAATAAATACCTAGCAAATTCTTGTTGCCCAGGCAGAGTACGCATATTCTCTGTCAATGACAATAAGAAAAAATTTTTCCAGAGTGAACTGAATTTAATTCATAAGTTTACCAACTTACTGCGAGTTTCATGAGTTCTTACACGCAGTAATTGTCTAAAATCTCCTCCTCCTAGAATCATAATTTTCCCACCAAATAGCAAATCAAAATTCATAAAATCACGTAGTGTACGATCTGTCAATTCCAAAGCATACCTAGGGGCCATTGGAGCTTCGTCCCAAATAAAGACATCAACTTGTCGCAAGTATTGTGCATCTTTTTATACGTGAAACAGAATCGGAGAACAGAGGAACTGGCACACCGAAAGTCTTATCTACAGTTTTTCTATGAGGAAGTAATATCGTAGCAATACCTGTGAATGCCATTGAATAGTTTAATTTTCGTTAAAAAAAAAACAACCAATCTCCTAGAAAACAGTTGAATTTCTACTAAATTGTTTGAATTTTCTACCCAAAAATATGAAATTTCAAGAAATGTTAATTTTCAGCCTAAGAGATAAATTTTCAGTTAAAAAAATTGATTTTCATCTCTATAAAAGTCAATTAAAAAAAAAGCTGTTCACTTTTCAACCAAGGAGTTGCATTTTCAATCAAATTAAAATCTCATCTTTGTATTTTTTTAAACTTGTTAATCATATTTGAATTTTGAAATGTTTAATCAATTTCATTTTTTTTCATGCAAGCTGTTACTATAATCGTACATTTCATGATTAAAAATTGCAATTAATGTATTCTATGAATTATGTGACATATATTTATAAACCTGCCGGACGCAAGCCGAGGGCACCGATAGAGGAGGTGAGCCAAGCTTTTGAAATCGGCGCCACAGTCACGCGCAAGCGCGAAATCAGGAAGGAAAGTTGCAGGCGTATCCCTAGAGTCCCTAGACGCTTGTTTAAACGACACGTGCGTAGAGTTCTTAAATGCTCAAGAATTTATGTTGAGCAAATGCTCCCGAGAATATGCTCAGCATTCACGCTCAAACAGAGCATTTATAGAGCATTCAAGAGAATTTAAAGCATTTATTGCCTAAACAAATATAGATCATAATTAATACATATATTTTTACAAGAACATTCTAGAGTGAAATTAATATATATACTTATTTTAAATTACAGAGTTGCTACTGGTCAGGTAATTCCAGAAAGTCAGAGAATGTCAGTAAAAACCTGACAGATTTAGGGAATTTTCGATAAATTGAAGTTGAAATTAATTTTATTATTATGATTAAAAATCGCCCCTATTTGGTTGACAATTAATCTGTCTTGGTTGAGGATTCAAACCATTTTGTAGAAAATCCATGTTTTTCGTTTGAATTCAACTATTTTTGGTATAAAATCAAAATCCTTTTTGTGGTTGAAATATAATATATCACGTTTTTCGTTAAGAATTCATTTTTTTGGTAGAAAATTCAACTACTTCGTTGGAAGTGGAACTACTTTGTTAAAAATTTATTTATTCGGTTGATGATTCATCATTCTAGTTAAAATCTCCCTCTTTTGTTGAAAATTTAATTCTTTTGTTGACATAATGTTTCCTAGATGATGATTAATTATTTTAACTGAAAATTTAACTCGTACATGTTTGGTTTGAAATTTATCTTCTTAAGTTGAAGATTTTAATTTTTGGTTTAAAATTCCTGTATTTTGTTGAAAATTCAAATTTTGTGGAAGAATATTTCATTTTTTTGGTAACTAATTCATCTTTTTGGTTGGAAATTCCTTAAAAAATTAAAATATTTGTTTGAAAATTCATGTACTTTGTTAAAAAATTCATCTATTTTGTAAGAAAATTCATATTATCGGTTGAAAATTGATCGTTTTCATTGGAAATTTTTTTTTTCTTATTTAGAATTAATTTTTTAAGCTGGAAATATAACTATTCCATTTTTTGTCGATAATTTATCTTTTTTGATAAAAGTGTAGTCTTCTTGGTTGAAAATTATACTATTTCGTTGAAAATTTACTTTAATTTGATTTGAAGTTAATATTATTACTGAAAATTTATCTGTTTTAGGTTTAAGTTCAACTATTTGTTGAAAATCTGTCTTTTTTGGTAGAAGAGTACTCTCATTAGTTGAAATTTCACATTTTATGGTTGAAAATTTAACACTTTTGTTGACAATTCGTTTGTTTTTTGTTTGAAAATTTATTTTAGGAACTGAAAATTATCCTACTTTATTTTTGGTGGAAAATGTATCTTTTTAGTTTGAAATTCATGTATTTGGTTGAAAATTAAATTTTTTTAAATTGAAGATTCATCATTTTAGTTGAAAATCCACTTTAACTATTCCATTTTTTGCGGCAAATTTACTTTTTTTTATAGAAATGTAATCTTTTTCGTTAAAAAATTATCTGTTCAGTAGAAAATGTAATGAATCTATTTTTTAAAGAATTAATTTCTTTGGCTGAAAAGAAAACTATTTGGTTGAAAATTCTTTTTTATTTGTTGATAGAGAAAGTTCATGTTTTGGGTTGAAAAATCCACTATTTGATCAAAAATTCATATTTTCGGTTGAAAATTCATCATTCTGATTGAAAATTAATTTCTTCGGTTGAAAATTTGTTTCTTCTTGGATGAAAATTAATTTTTTTAACAGAAGATATAACTATTCCATTTTCGCTTGAAAATTTATATTTTTAGTTGAAAATTAATTAATTTCGCTGAAAACTCGTTTTTTCTAAATATACTTCTGTAACTGAAAATTGAAATATTATATTTTTGGTTTGTAAATTTTTCTTTTTTAGCTTAAAATTGAATTATGTCGTTAAAAAATAATTCTTTTGTTATCAAAAAACACATTTTTTTCTTAGATGAAAATAATACTATTTCGTTTAAAATTTACTTTAATTTTATTGAAGATTAATTTTTTCGGTGAAAATTGAACTATTTTTTGAAAATCAATGTATTTGGTTCAAAATTAAATTTTTTAAATTAAAGATTCATCATTTTAGTTGAAAAATCACTTGGACTATTCTATTTTTTGTTAAGAATTCATTTCTTTCATTGGAAAAAAACTATTTAGTTGAAAATGCGTTTTTTTTTTGTTGATAGAAAATTCATGTTTTGGATTGAAAAGTCTACTATTTGGTCAAAATTTGATAGTTTTGTTTAATAATTCACCATTGTTATTAAAAATTAATTTCTTTGGTTAAAAGTTCATTTCTTTTCAGTTAAAAATTCATTTTTGTTTTCAACTGAAGATATAAGGATTCCATTTTTGCTTGAAAATTGATATTTTCAGTTAAAGATTAATTAATTTTACTGAAAATTATTTTTTTTTTTTATTCTTCTCTAACTGAAAATTTTAAATATTATATGTTTGGCTTGTAAATTTATCTTTTTTAGTTTCAGATTGAATTATTTTGTTGAGAATTAATTTTTTTGATTGAAAATTGATTGCCCCAACTAAAAATTTAATTGTTACGTTTTAGGTTAAAAAATAATTTTTTAAATAGGAATTTCTGAATAAATTTGAAAAATAATTTGTTTCAATGAAAAACCAATATCTTGTTGAAATTTTTTTTTCTGTTGAACATTTATTTTTCTGACATTTCAACTGTTCTAATTTTGGTTGAAAATTGATTTTTTTTTAGATGAAAATTCGTGTGATTTGTTTTAAATGAGTCTTTTTGATAGAAAATTAATGTTTTGAGTTGAATTTAAAGCGATGCATTTTCCCGCGAAATCTAAACAATGTAATTATTATTAATGAAAGTAGAAAATACGATTGTTTAAATCCTAATTCAAAATGCTCAAAAATGCTCATCAAATTCTAAAAGCACATAAAGGTCGAGCATATTCTCGAGCATATTCTCATGCTCGTGAGAATTTCTCCGAGCACTTAAACTCTTTAGAACACTACACGTGCGCGTGCTTCTCAACTGTCGCTTTATCCACTGCAGTGTTCCCAATTCGTGTCCCATACTCAACTGCGCATGGATCGCCGCGCGGTAAATATCGATTGTCGCAATCGATACTTGAGCAACGAATCAGAAGTGCGGGAATAGGCGTTACGATATTTCGACTTCGACTCAATGAACTTTTTAGAATAGGAAATTTCCATTTCGTTCGAGAAATTTTAATTAAAATTTTAATTAGTCATTTAAGGCCATGCAATGAGTATAACAGCTGATCGAGTCAGTCCTGAGATAAATATTTTTCACCCATATTTAAAAATAAAAGTTTGAATATCGCGGAAAAATTTTCCGAAAATATTAAAAAATAGTAAATGACCATTTGTGGCAAGGCACAGAGTTGGGGGAAGAAAAAAGTTTATTTATGAAAATTGTAAATATTGACCGATGCATTTCCGCTTCAGTATCATGCAATCTGTTTTACCCACAGACCCGTGGAAGTGCGAAGTTGCTTGCTGCGATAGTGCTGCTCTGAAACAGCTGATACGTATTTCAGACACGCACAAAATGGAAAACTTCTTGTAGTGTTCTCGAGTACGGTCGGTATTTATCCAAATTAGTACAAAACTTTTTTCACAATTCCAAATATTTAGGACCAGAGCCGCCTTCCTCCGAGCCTTCTACTTAGCGTGCTAAATTTTCAGTACGATATCTTCTTCCGTGCGGACGTAAGTTGACATGGGAAAGTATCGATATAGCTTCCAGTTTTATTTCATTCGGAATTTTTTTTTTTTTCAAAACTTCCACCAGAAAAGACCAGAGCCGTAAACATTATTGTCTCCTCTTTCATTTCCCAAACTTTGAGCGCGATATCTTATTTCTTTTGGACGTAAGTTTACATTGCAAATTTGAGGACTAGCTTGGTCACGTGACCCTCTCGTTACATGGCCTTAATGGTTAAAAAGTTCGAAAATATGTTTATTTTCGTCGTAGGACACTTTGTTTTGGAGATACGACGCGTGACCTTGCGTTTGACTTGCGAGAGTACGTGTTGCGCGTGGGGACTCGTTGCCGCGCTTGAAAGTTTCGCCAAATCGGGTGATTGTAATATTCAGCGAAAAAATAAAAATGTATGCTATTCCAAGTTTCAGGTTTCCTCTATCCTTTGGTAATTTCCGCGATTTTTATTTTATTTTTCAAAAGCTAAGTTTCTGTTTTTCCCCAAAAATTCTAATTTTTTTTCAAATTTTTGGTTTTATCTTTTAATCCGCTCTGGTTTCATTCTTTTTTAAACTAGAATCTATTTTGATTTTTATTACCGTTAAGAAAAATTGTTATTTCAATTTCCGTTCATGGTTTCCATTGCGTAATTTGTTTTAACTCCTTAATTGGGATACGCGAATGTATGGTAATTTTCCCATGTACAATGCAATATTAATAATAGCAAATCATGTTACACCATTTATCAATTTCTAGGCACAAATAAATCACTAGCAGTATAAATATTCATAGGCGCATATAAATCACATAATCAGGAATTCATATATATTACAAGTAAATCATTTAAGTTAATGATTGCGTATAAAATACGCAGAAAATATGAAACATTATCGAGTAACTATTATTAAACATGTAGACCATTTTCCAGTGTGTATAAATCATGAAATCAAGCATAAGTTTGGCAAGGCACAAGAAATCAATGGCATGCAAAATGTGAGAAATCAAGTTCAGAGTAAGAGCCAAACTTGTAATTTTTGAATTTAGATATTATGTCTCCTTTCTCGGCAGGTTCTGTATTTTATATTGCAATAATTCATCTAAAACTGGTTTTTCTAGAAACAAATTCCGCGAGATCCCAAACTTCGAGAATTGTGGATTCAGAATATCAATCGAGCAGATTGGAAAGAAAGTTACAAATCATGAAAGATGCAATTCCAGCATTATTTCAGAGTTCACCAGTGAGGAAGAGAAAATTAATTAACACTGCTTTTGCGAAATTGAACAAATCATAATTCTTTTATGCAATTAATTTTTACTTTATTTGTATGTATAACCTTATCGAACCAAAGCTTTGCTTCCAACCTACAAAATGTATTCATTTAACAAATATTATTCAAGGGAACTTGTATAATATATATGTCTGAAAGTGATATTTAGTAACATTTTGTTTATTTTGAATGTTTAATTCAACAGTATTCTCTTTATTTTGTATTAAATCTGTTGTGGAATGAACACTCTATTTGAAAATCGTATCATTTTTAGAACAGCAGGTTCCGGTACAGCGGCACCAATCAGAATTTGAGTACCCCGCGTCTCCACTCTCCCTTGAGGATCTCTAACTCCTTATAAGGCTCGGCAAGGGAAATTCGATTTTCAAGATTTTTAAAATCAGGTTCACGGAAAAATTTACCTTCTTAATGTCAAAAATAAATTTAATATAAAACGACAAACTTCCTTTTTATACTACAATCTCAGGAAACAGTTTAGAAAAAGACAGCAATGAATAATTCCATTATCCATAGATTTCAATATTTCAAAAATTTGCAGTGTTCCCAGTTTTGATTCCCCATATATCTTGAATTTTTTGTGAGTTCATTTTGATCCTAAGAAAGTCGTCAACTGCCAAACCATTTTTTTAAATGTTTTTATGGGCGTGAAAAATGAAAGTTAAAAATAAGAGTATATTAAATCATGATTATCTCTTGCAGAATAGTCTCTTAAAATCTGGCAAAAATTGAGAAGACTCTAGGCAACCCCAAAAATGTAAAGAAATTGAAATGTTAAAAAAATTTAACCCTGTATAAAATAATTTTTTTAAACCTATTTTGCTCGCGCACGTTACGAAAATTTAAATGGATCGATTCCACATTCAGTGCAGCTCATAAGGGTCCCAATGCACTACTTTTAGGCATGGTATTATTTGCGATTTCTGAAATTGGTTATTTTCGACCCACCCTAACGTGGAAGCAGCAATTTCAGCTGTAATATGAAAAAGCTCAAACTTTTTCGCTCTATACATCATTCGTATGCATGTATAACTTTTCTTGAAACGTATTTACATTTATACATAAATTAATAACTACGCTTTTAATGAAGTTGTAAAGTTTTAACTATACGGATTAATTGCTTATTATCAGTAGAACATTCTGTACAAGAATCAATCGAGTCTTCATCAGGACTTAAAATGGACACAAAAGTGCTAATGGATCTCTGGATATCGGTATAATGTTCACTATAGTGGCCAAAAAAAGTTTTTTGAGCAGAGGGTAAGAGACACCTCCTCAAAAGTGCCACCGGGCACTTGAAAATCCCAATATTTAACCCGGGAAAATTTTGGATTTTCGAAAAATTGAATTGCTATTTCAGCGTTTGATCTACAGTTGCCAAATTTTTTAGGGATTGAATAGGATTGTCTACGAAATAAAACCACATACAATTGTATTCCTACCCCCCTCCTTACTCCCCACCCTGCCGTCTTTTTAATACAAATAAATACTAATGGACAATGAGAAATAATATTTAGATGGTAAAAATGACATACTTCTCATCTATACTCATCTGTATAAATATATGTAACATTAATTAATTATACATAATATAATTTGAATAGTTAACAAAATAAAATTTAAAAAGACTTTTTAAATTTATTTTTAGGTTAGAAATTATAATTGATAAAATTTTGTACCTTATAACAGGGCCGTGACTCTCTGAAATGAAAGTGACGGAAATGTTGAGTACGGCCGAGGGTGGCGCTGGCTGTACTTTTAGGCCGAAAATTATTCAAATGCATGGGTAAAGTGTGAAAAATGTGAAATTTTATGTTTTTTATATTATAAGAACGGACTGTTTGGATTTTTTTTGCTAAAGAATTAAGTTTTAAGGCTTTTAGACTGAAATTTTATCAATTTTTTTTTTTTATGAACGAGAATAATGGGAAATAAGTGCGTTGCTTTTTGGTGCAATTTTGCGGTTACGCGAATTGCTCCGAAAAAGTTCAAGTTTACACCGTAGCAAATGACAAGAAAATAATAATGATCTGGCAAAGAGCTATTTTATTGAAAACAATTTATTGACGTTCTTATAAAAAAATTCAAAACAATTCAAAGTCGTTACAATTGTCTTTAAAGATCGCAATCTTTTTTGTGCACTTTGAAAATAATTTACAAAAAAGTGTTACACTATAAGAAAAATTTTTAATTTCAGCGAGATATTGAGTAAAAAATATGCAATTAAACTGTTTTTTTTCTTGTTGTAAAAAACGCAAATTATTGGTAACATGAATTTTCAATTAATATTAATAAGACAATTTATTACAGTTGTTATCAAAAAATTTGAAAACATTTTAAATTCATTACAACTGTTTTTAAAGATCGCAATCTCTTTTGTTCACTTTGAGAATAATTGACAAAAAAAGCGTTGCACTATAAGAAAAATTTAAAATTTTAACGAGATATTGAGTAAACATTTTATTGAAAATATGCAATTAAACTTTTTTTTTTGTAAAAAAAACCGCAAATTATTGGTAACATGAATTTTCAATTAATATTAATAAGACAATTTAGTTGGTGGTTGGTATCAACAAATTTTAAAACAGTTTGAATTCATCACAACTGTTTTTAAAGATCGCAATCTCTTTTTTTTCACTTTGAGAATAATTGAAAAAAAGCGTTGCACTATAAGAAAAATTTTTAATTTCAATGAGATATTGAGTAAACATTTTATCGAAAATATGCAATTAAACTTTTTTGTAAAAAAAAAACGCAAATTATCGGTAACATGAATTTTCAGTTAATATTATTTAAACAATTTATTAAAGTTGGTATCAAAAAATTTGAAAACAGTTTGAATTCATCACGATTGTTTTTAATTATCTCAATCTTTTTTCTTCACTTTGAAAATAATTGACAAAAAAGTGATGCACTAAAAAAATTTAAATTTTTAACGAGTTATAGCGTGACAATTTGATCGAAAATACGCAATTAAACATTTTTGTATGTAAAAAACGCAAATTATTGATAACATGAATGAAAATCAATGAAATTTGAAGCATTTTTTATCGCAATTAGAATTAAATTTAATTATTAATTGAAGGGTTGCAGTACACAGAACTAGATAAGCAACAAAATCAGAATTTTATAGGAGAGACACATAAAATTCTGTATGATCGAAACAACCATTTAAAGATAAAATAAAAGTTTACTCCCGATGAGATAAAAATGCAATTTTTATTTTTAACAAAGAATAAAAACTTACTACCGAGATATTGAGTTGTTAAATTAGGAGAAAATGAGTTTCGTTAGAAAAAGTTAACCAATTTCGAGTAAATCATTTAAGAATTCGGAGGTTCAAATTTCACGGGGTTTGAAAAATATTGTTGGATAGCAACAAAAAATCTGTTCTTTAATTTTAAAAAATCAAAAAAGCTTGCTCCTGAGATATAGGGAGGCTGAATAAGAGTAAAGAATTTTTTATAACAAGAAATTATTATTTTCCGGGGAAATAAAAATTTAGTGTGGTGTGACGATATTGCACTGTAACAGACGATTTTCCGCTGGAAAGTCTATAAAAATATGAATCGTTAGAAATATTCGACATATTTGCAACAATAGATATTTTTTATTATTATAATTAATTTTTATAAATGTCCCATAACGAAACAAAATGAATTATTTTCTAGCTTTAAACAAAATATATAAATTTTTATAATTTCGTTTAATTAAACGCTAATTTCAATTTTCAATAATCATTATAAATGTCAATAAAAATAAAATTCAATTGAAATTTACTATTTTCACAGTTGACTATATTTACATATTTCAATGCTAAAAATTTAATGTTCACTTTGTAGAATTATTATTGGTACTCTGTGAAAAGTGCATTCGTATTTTATCATCAAAATAAAGTTTTCTTCACTTTTCATTAATACTTATCAATTTATTGAATATTTAATATGCTACAAAATATTTTTCCGAGTTAAATATATCCAAAACACGTATTTTAACAATTGAAATCAATTAAATTTGTATTTTCCCTATGCATTTGAATAATTGTCGGCCTAAAAGTACAGCCAGCGCCGCCACTCGGCCGTCTTCAAATCTCATGACACATTCATTCTACAGGCCTTGATAGGAGAGCCATCCCCCTGCCTTATAAGCTTCAATTTTTGGAAAGAATTGTTGTTACAGCTTTGAAAAAATTTTTTTTTAACTTGGATCAATATTCTTCTATATTCATACATATTTTCCATTAAAAACTTGGTTAATTTAGTAAAAACAGTCAGAGCTTCTATTTCGCTCCATTTTTGCTACGATACATTCATTACAGAGAGGAAGAGAGTTTTTAACAAAAGATAGAATACGCAATGACGTATCAACGATTTATAATATAAGGTACTATAGTTTCTATGTAGATCTAATTACAATATTGAATTTGAGCGTTACAATTTTTTAATAATTAATGTATATAAACCTATAATGTGTTATTTAAAATAATAAAAACTTAGAAAAAATTCATCAATTCAAAATTTAAACATAACAATTTTATTAAATTAGAGAATCCAAAATTATATTATAAATTGGACTATAATTGTTAAGATCTGAAATGATATTCAAACAATTATTACTGTTTTTATTTATAAAAAACGTTTCTGCTATTAATCTTTTAAATTCATTAGGTTCATGATGTAATACTATAACATTATCCCAATCGATCAAGTGTCCAGTTTCTACCTGATGTTTTGCTATGACTTTATGGTTTTTTGGATTTTGTCTAAAATTATCATGATGTTCTTTTATTCTTGTAGCAAGTATAATCTACTAGTTTGACCCACATAACATTTTTCACAATTCAAACATTGAATTTTATATACTACATCAGTAAATTGAAAATTGTCTAATAAATCTTTTCCTAATTTTATGAATGTATCAAGTTTAGAATCAATTCTAAAATTCGTTGTAATATTAAAATCATTTAAAATTCTCTTTACTTCAAAAGATAACTTGCCATGATATAAAATTGATATTATTGGTTTAAGATTTGAATTTCTCACTAGTTTTATGTTATTTTGGTTGGAAAAAGAATCTGTAATTCTTTTGATTTTATTATTAACATGTATTTGAATAAATTCTATTGGGTAATTATTTAAAAGTAACGTTTTTTTTAATAAATTCTATATTTGTACTGTGAAATGATTTATCTGATAATTTTAAAGCTGTATCAATAAGATTTTTTATTATTGAAATTTTATGTTGTATTGGATGGTTTGAAAGAAAAATTATATATCTGCCAGAATAAGTATTTTTACGGAACCAATCAGTTATGATATTACCTGAATCAGTTTTTATAACTTTAACATTTATAAACGAAATAGAATTATTACTTTCAATTTCATGTGTAAATTTTAGCCTTGGATGATAAGAATTAAATTGACTTAATACATAAAGTAGTTTATCTATAGGTAATATAATGAACGTATCATCGACATTTCTAAAATATGTGTGTAACGAAAAATTAAAATTTTTAATTACATTTGATTCTAAATCTTGCATAACTAAATCAGCTGATGTTGGAGAAATAGGTGAACCCATAGGTGTTCCAAAAATTTGTCTATAAAAATTGTTATTGAATTTAAAAACTGTTTGTTCCATTAAAAATTTTATTCCTTCTTCAAATTTTTCAATAGGTAATTCGGTATAGTTTTTTATATGAATCCATGTACTTAATATACTATTGATAACTAAATCGAATGGTACATTTGTGAACAGTGAAGAAACATCTAATGAAACCATGATATGATCATGTGGAATTGTTTTATTGATTATTTTATTTCTAAATTCAAAAGAATTTTTTACTTGATATTTTGTTACTATTAAAGCTTTTTTAAGAATATTATTAAAAATATTAGCCATTTTATAAGTAGGTGAGTTTATTAATGATACTACAGGTCGAAGTGGACAATTATCTTTATGAACTTTAGGTAACCCATAGATTCTAGGAATGTTAGTATCATGAACTAAAATATCTTTTCGTAATAATTCTTTATCTAAATGACCGTTAATTCTCCAAGAATTTAACAATTCAAATATTTTATTTTTTAATTCTTTTTCAGGGTTTTCATTTAATTTTTCATAAGTTTTTTTGTCATTTAATAATTCATGCATTTTATTATTATAAGATTCCTTTCTTAGTATTACTGTAATGTTACTTTTATTTGCATGAGTTATTAGTAATTGTTTATTAGCTTTAATAAATGTTCGTTTTTTCTTAATGTTTTGTGCTAAAATTCTATCGATTTCTGTAATTTTATTATTCTGTAAAAAATTGTGTGCAGTATTAATTATTCTATGTCTTAATAAATCACGTTCTTCATTATTTTCAATTAGTCTAAAATTTGACTCTATATCTTTAAACATATTCATAATTATTTTACTTTTTTTTGTTAAAAATGAAGAACCAAATTTATTCCCTAACCTTAAAATGTCATTAACATTGTCTGGAATTTGAACGTTACTAAAATTTATTAGCCAAGGATCATTGGCTTTACTGTATTCTGTATCTTTATGTTTATTAATATTAAAAGGTACTTGGACTTTACTTTTAATTTTTAAATTTTGTAGTTTTTTTCCATTCTTTGTTTATCTTTTGAATTATTTTTTTAATTATTAAATTGCATTTCTAAAATGTTGGTATATATATATATATATATATATATATATAATTAAAAAAAAAGTTAAACAACCACCGCAGGGTACCACTAAGAGCAACTGCCATCTGGAAAAAATGTCAATGGCCCCCAGTAGAACCGCGGTAAAATACACCTATGGCCACGTCTCACATCCGTGAGATGGGTGGTCACAGGGCACGACGAAATCACAACGACAGGCCGGCGAAACCCTCGTGTGTCTTGAGGACACGAAGCGACCCAAGGATGACAGCTTTCTGCATCCATCTCGCAAGAGCCTTGGCATATTTTTGGCACGCGGGTATGGCTTTAAGGTTACGAACCAGCGATAATTTCACACCTCCGAGAGCACCTATCACAAGAACAATTACTCGTACCGAATATTTTGGGTACAGTCGACGCAGCTCTCTTTTAAGGTCTTGATATCTCTCCTCTTTTTCTTTCTCCTTTGCAGTGATGTTGTATTCGGATGGAGCCGAGAATTCGATCACGAATATAGTTCGTTTCTCGAAGTCTTGGAGAACAATGTCAGGCCTCGAGTGCGCAACGGAGACTGCTGCCCGAAAATCGTAGTTCCAGAAAATCTGGCACTTCTCGTTTCGGACAATTGACTCTATATCCCTTGGAGCGTTCGGCAGGGCAGGGTCGCGACCAACACCGTAAGAGCGACAAAGGTGGTAATAAAGTACTCTTAGGGCCGCATTATGTCTATAGATATACGTTGTTCCTGCGTGGGTCGGACACCCCGATAGTATGTGTTCTAGGTACTCAGCGTGTGCATGACACGCTCTGCACCTATCACTGGGAACTTCTTGACATAAAATGCGGGCGCGGTATGCTAAGGTGGAGATTACACCGTCCTGGCATGCGAAAATAAAGCCCTCTGTACCTGAATTGAGCCCTGATGATTTGAGGAAAGCAAAAGTTTGCTCCTTCGACAAGGACTGTTTTTCTACATTTCTGTGAAAGTTTCCGTGCATTTGCTTGTCGAGTAGCTCTTGGTGAAATTTTCCAACCTCTGCTTTCTTTACTTCGGCTTTTAGACGTGAAGCATCTAGATGGAGTAATGCACTTTCCTCACTTCTGATGTTAAAATTCAGGCCAAGGGTCTCGGCAGCTTGCTCCGCGGCTTTGTAAAGGAACGCCCCTTCGCCAATCATCTCGTGGTTTCTGACCATCTTTAGGAGAGGATCTCTGCCATTCGCAACGATGTAAGCTGTACTCAAAACAATTCGGTTATGAAGACACTGGAGATTCAGAAGTCCGCGTCCGCCTTGCTGGCGTGAAATGTATAATCGCGGAACTGACGAATTGATATGCAAGCTTTTATGCATATGCATGATCTTACGCGTGGTGACATCAAGGGCCTTAAGCTCGTTCTTCGTCCATTGAACCACCCCAAACGAGTAGAGTAGAACCGGGACGGCAAGCATGTTAGTCGCAGATACCTTGTTCAACGCCGACAGATTGGAAGACCAAATCTGTCTAAGAAGATGCTTGTATCTGCTTCGGAGAGACTCCTTCACTGATGTTACGTCCTGAATGCGGCTTTGAGGCACGCCCAGGTATGTATAGGTCTCTCCAGTGTTAAGATGTCTAATAACACTTATATCCACAAGCTCAGGGTCCTTGGGAACGCCAGTAATCTTTCCTTTCTTCAAATGAATTTTGGCACACTTGTCCAAACCAAAGTCCATCCCAATCTCTCCTGTGTAGTTCTTGACGATATTTAAAGCAGTTTGAAGTTTGCTTTTACCAGCGGCATAGATCTTCAGGTCATCCATATAGAATACATGAGTGACCTTATGCTCACGCTGATTAGTGTCGCCACAGAGGTATCCAGGAGAATTTCGTAGTGCAAGAGATAGAGGCAAAAGTGTGATGCAAAAAAGCAAAGGGCTCATACTATCCCCTTGAAAGACGCCCCTCTGGAAGGTGACGTTGTTCGTCGTCAGACGATAATTCCTAGATGAGATGGTAAATCTAGTTTTCCAAAGAGGCATCAATCTCTCTATGCATCTCACTATGTGTGGATGTACCTTCAAGCTTTCCAACAGACAGATGATAAGTCTATGAGAGGTTGAATCAAAAGCTTTCCGGTAGTCAATCCAGGCCATTGACAGGACGCGCTGATGGACTGTAGCGTCTTTACAGACACACCTGTCAATCAGCAGGTTCTCTCGACAGCCTGCTACACCTTTTTTCGAGCCACGTTGTTCGTACATCTCTCGCCATACAGGCTCAATTCGTCGAACAATCCTGTTGTTTAGGATAGCTGTAAAAATCTTATACAGTGTGTTCAAACAAGTTATTGGCCTGTAATTCTCTGGTTTGGACAAGTCGCCTTTTTTCGGTAGGAGTATAGTGCGTCCTAACACTAGCCACTGCGGAATGGGCATCTCCGACTTTAAATATGAGGTGAATATGCGGGCCAAATGTTGGTGTGTAGAAGTAAACTTCTTCCACCAAAAGTTCTTGATACAATCTGGTCCAGCACCGGAAAAGTTCTTCGTGCCTCTAAGTGCTTTTTTCACCTCTTCGGCAGTGACTGATGGGCACTCCTCCTCAGATTTTATGAGGCTGTCGCAAAACTCCTTGAAGCG
>CAKNXH010051581.1:4320-18243 GCA_932178445.1 Andricus quercusramuli | reverse complement strand
CTGACTATTTTTTGAATAAATTTTTGGCTGAAATAATGTATTTTTCAGTTGAAAATTCAACTATTCAGTTTCAAATTCATCTCTGTTGATTAAAAATTCATCAATTCGGTTGTCAATTGAACTAACTTGTTAAACAAATTTCTTCATAATTATTAATTCATCATCCTTAGTTGAAAATGAACTTTTTTTTTTTAATTTATCTGAAAAAAATCGTTAAAAGTTAATTTTTTTGTTGAAAATTCGTCTCTTTGGGTTGAAAATTAATTTCGCTCGATAGAAAATCCGTTTTGGTTGAAGATGCAATTATTTATGTAAAAATTCAGTATATTTCGGTTCAAAATCTTAGAAATTTGAAGTGTTTAATATTTTACATTAATTTTATTTGGAAAAAATAATTGTCTTATTTTCGTGAAAAATCAATCTATTTCGTCTATTTTGAGGGAATTTTGTGCTACTCTACTTTATCGGTTTTTTTTGTGGGGGGGGGGGCAAAAAACTAAGGTGGTCAACGAGGGGGTCAGGAGGTCAAAAAATTCAGAAATTGGTAAACGTCGTTTATGGACGACCCCTTACCTTAGTTTTGTTTATCAATTATTAGCAAAAAAATAAAGTGATGAAAAATCTGTCGAGCAAAAAATCGTGACGCTAAGTCGACACCTCTCTGGGGGTAAGTCGACACTTAACTATAATGTTTGAAGAAAGAAAAGGACACATTTTCTACATTTTTATTATTGTAGCCAACTCAATTTTCGATCTGTATGTCTTTCTGTGTTTATGTATGTATCCTGTAGGGACGATGACGTACTCGGTGTCGACTTAGCGCCACTGTCGACTTAGCCCCACTGTCTACTTAGCTCCACTGTCGACTTAGCCTCATTGTCGACTTAGCCCCACTGTCGAATTAGCCTCATTTAAGACTTAGCTCCACTTTCGACTTAGCCTCATTGTCGACCTAGCCCCACTGTCGACTTAGCCTAATTGTCGACTTAGCTCCACTGTCGACATAGCCTCATTGTCGACTTAGCCTCATTTCGACTTAGCCCCACTGTCGAGTTAGCTCCACTGTCGACTAAGTTCACTGTCGACTTAGCTGCACTGTCGACTTAGCCTCATTGTCGACTTAGCCCAACTGTCGACTTAGCTCCACTGTCGACTTAGCCTCATTGTCGACTTAGCACCACTGTCGACTTGACTTAGCTCCACTATCGACTAAGTCCACTGTCGACTTAGCTCCACTGTCGACTTAGCCTCATTGTCGACTTAACCTCGTTGTTAACTTAGCTTCACCGTCGACTTAGCCTCATTGTCGAATTAGCACCACTGTCGACTTAGCCTCATTGTCGACTTAGCTCCACTATCGACTAAGTCCACTGTCAACTTAGCTGCACGGTCGACTTAGCCTCATTGTCGACTTAGCTCCACTGTCGTCTAAGCTCCACTGTCGACTTAGCCTCATTGTCGACTTAGCTCCACTATCGACTAAGTCCACTGTCGACTTAGCTGCACGGTCGACTTAGCCTCATTGTCGACTTATCCCCAATGTCGTCTTAGCTCCACTGTCGACTTAGCTCCACTGTCGTCTAAGCTCCACTGTCGACTTAGCCTCATTGTCGACTTAGCCTCGTTGTCAACTCACCTTCACCGTGGACTTAGCCTCATTGTCGACTTAGCCTCATTGTCGACTTAGCCTCATTGTCGACTTAGCGACAGTTTCAATTTAGCCCCGATCCCCCTATCTTGAATTAAATTTTACTTTTAATAAAAATAAAAAGCATGCATATTTCCTGCCTGCTTTCAGATATGAACCTCAGTTATTTAACATTGTCGGACATCAAAGTAACACTAATTAAATACTCCTACGCAGGAATGTGGCTTCTGTTCTAAAATTGGGTTTCAAAACATGCTTGGATCAAAGTTTGATAACATACCTAAACAATTCTCAATTATGCTTCGTATTATAATCTCATATCGAGTTAAATGAATTTCGAAACTTTCCTTAATTATTTAGCGGTGTTGGGACTTGTATCCTGTATCCTGGATCGAGGAAACACTAATGTAATTACTTTAAATAACAGAGAGATACCATTTCACGTTGCACAAAATATTCGTCAATTCTTCATTATAAATAAAATAATACATTTTTTTATGATTTTAATAAACTCTTGATCTTTTTTCCGATAGAAAAATTTTTTTTTTTTTTTCGATAGCAATCTTTTAAATTAGCAACTTTATCATAATTCCAGCAAAATTTATAATTTGTTGATAAATCTCATTATTTTTTTCTAACACGTTTTATAAACAATTGCATTATTCGGGCATTTTTTCGGCAGAAAAATTCTTTTTTTTTTCAATGTCGCTTTTTAAAGTAGGCACTTTATTCGGGCATCCGTCGACGGAAATATTCTTCTTTTTCTTCGATGTCAGACTTTTTAATTGGGATCTTCATAATAAATTTAGAAACCTTCACGATGAGTTGAAAAAGGTCGTTCTACTCGATCCTGAAGCTGCAGCCTTATTAAAAGAATGAAAGTAATGAGAAGCTTGAACTGAAAGGACTGATATTGAAAAAAAAAAACTTTTTCGTCGACAAATAACCAAATGTTGCATATATTTATTAAATTTGTTTAAAACATCAAAGACTTTATTAACTAAGGAGTGTTAATGAAATTATCATTAAGTTCCCAGTTAAAAAACGGACATCGTAAACAATAAAAATTTCATCCACAGATTCCCGAATAAGGCATTTATTTATTAAATTTGTTTTTAAAAAAATATATAATTTATTAACCAATTATGTATTTTTGAAAATTATCATGAAGTTCTAAATTAAAAAGACTGACATCGAAAGAAACGAATTTTTCTATCCGCAGATGCCCGAATGATGCAATTGTTAAATTTGTTTAAAAATCCTAAAATTCATCAACTAATCATGAATATTGCTGAATTTATTATGAAGATCCCAATTAAAAAGTCTGACATCGAAAAAAAATTATCTTTTCACAGATGCCCCAATAATGCATTTGTTTATTAAATTTGTTTTAAAAAATTATAAAATTGATCAAAAAATTATGAATTTTGCTGAAATTGTCATGAAGTTCCTAACTGAAAGGACCGGCATTGAAAAAAACAAATTAAATTAAATTAAATTTGGTTAAATGATAATAAGATTCATCAACAAATTATGAATTTTGCGTAAAATTTCAGGGGGCGAGGGGTTTGATATTTTTTTTTACATTATCTTTTTAATTATGAATTTTATTATTTGGTTGAAAATTTAACAATATTCTTAAAAAGACATAATTTTTTTGCAAATTCAACTGTTTTGTTAAAAATTCTTCTTTTTGGCTTAAAAATTCATCAACTGAAATATTTTTTGGATGAAAAGTTTTTTTCCTGAAAATTTGTCTTTTTAATGTAAAAGTTCATATTTTTTTAGTCGAAATATTGCATCTTTCTTGAACAAAAATGAAACCGTTTTGTTGAAAATTCAACTATTTCCTAGAAAATTTACTTTTTGTTCAAAATCTGAATCGTTTCTGTTGAAAAGTCTATTCAAAACCTTTTGGATGAAAATTTCGGTGTTGAAAAGAGAACTGAAATCTTTTCTGGATTAAAGTTCAAGTATTTTTTTGCAATTTTGCTCTTTTTAGTTAAAAATTCATCTTTTTAGTAGAATTTTCATTTTTCTTGAATAAAAATGCAACTGTTAGGTGGAAAAGTCGACCATTTTTTTGGAAAGTCATACTTTTTGGTTGAAAATTCTGCTCTTTTCTGGAAAATTTAACTATTTTGAAAAAAATTTACTTTTTGGTTAAATTAAATTTTGTTGTTGTTGAAAAGAGAACTCAAATTTTTTCTAGATGAAAATTCAACTATTCTTTGGAAAATCTGTTATTTTTTCATTCAAAAGTCATCTGTTTTCAGAGAAATTTCATCTTTCTTGGATGAAAATTCAATTATTTGTTAGAGAATTCAACTATTTCTTTAAAAATTCATCCCTTTTGTTTGACAAAAATTCGTTTTTTTGGATGAAAAATTCAATTTTGTTCGTAGAAACTTATGTTTTGTTGAAAAATTCATATTTTGATCTTGAAAAATCAACTGGAATCTTTTCTGAATGAAAATTCAAATATTTTTTCAAAATTGGTTTTCTTTTTAAATGAAAATTCATCTGTTTTAAGAGAAATTTCATATTTTTTGGGTAAAAATGCAAATATTGGGTAGAAAATTCAACAATTTTGTTAAAAATTTATCTTGTTTGTGTAAAACTTCGTCTTTTTGGATTGAAAATTCAAATTTTTTTGGTAGAAACTTATTCCTTGGTTAAAAATTCATATTTTGTTCGTGAAAAGTTAACTAAAATCTTTTTTAACAGAAGATTCAATTTTTTTTTAATTTATCTTTTTGATTTATAAATTCATCCGCTTTGGTAGAAATTTCTTTTTTTTATAAAAAAGCAACTTTTTGGATAAAAATTCTTCTTCTTTGCTTGAGTATTCAAATATTTTATTTAAAAGATTTGGTTCAATCATCTTGTTAGAAATTTTTTTTGTTTGAAAAGTTATATTTTAAGTAAAAATTCATCTCTTCGGTTGAAAGTTTAACCACTTGGTTGAAAATTTATCTTTTTGAATTGAAAATTCAACTACTCGGGTGAAGGTTAAACTACATTATTAAAAAAAAAAAATTTTATTGAAGGCTTATGTCTTTGGTTAAAAATTCAACTGTTTAGTGGAAAAGTCTTTTTTTGGTTTAAAATTAATTTTTTAACTGAAAATATAACTTTTCCATTTTTTTAAGATTGATCTTTTTTAGTTGAAAATTCTCCTTTTTTGTTAAAAAAAAAATAATTTTCTGGGTTTAAAATTTCATTTTGGTTGGGTGAAAATTCACCAGTTTCTTGCAAAAATCATTTTTTGCTGTAGTCATATTTTTTGTTTTTAAATTCAATTTTTGTAGAGAAAATTCGTCTTTTGGCTTGAAGGTTCAACAGTTTAGGTAAAATTTTCTGTAGTGAAAAATATTGATTAAAAATTCGTCTTTTTGATCTTGAAAAAATTTTTTTTATATAAATTTCATGTTTTTTGATTGAAATATAAACTATGACACTTCTTGTTGGGAATTTATATTTTTCATTTGAAAATTCAACTATAATGTTGAAAACTTAATTATTTTGTTGAACATGTAAGTATCTTGTTAAAAAGCCAGCATTTTTTGTTTAAAATAAATTAATACGGTTGAAAATTTGAAATTTGTATCTAAAATATTGGTTTATTCCATTTATAAAAGATCATATGTTAAAAGTTTTTCAAAATCAAAATGCTGGTATTTGAATATTAATGATCAAGGAAAATGAAAAAAAAAGACGAGGAAAAATAAGGAAATTTTGAAAATGAAATTCTCGAACACCCTGCCTAATTCTACTAACAATAACTAGTAAAATATTTTTAGAAACTAAAAATTACTTAAAGAAACAGTGGGAAGCGATAAATATTTTGTTACAGTTTGTTGCAGGAGGGAGAAGGGGTTTCAGGGAGGGCCTATAAAATTTGTTGCATAATTTAAGTACAGCTCCTAATCATTAATTATTATTATTATACCATTAAGCGATTTCCCTTTCGGTGAAGGCGCGACTTGCTCGGTTGGAAAATAGTACCGTGTGGATGGGTATATAGGTATAAGTCATATAGGTATATAGGTGTAAGGTATAGATATTTCAGATTGATCTAGAACTCTCCCGTTATTTATTTAAATGACACGTTCGTTCCGCATCACTGCTCCGACCCATGTTGCTGATCAATCTCTCTAGCGATCACCCCAAGTGGAGAGCCTCACAAAATTTTTATGTGTGGTTCCCCACCTGGGTCCATTAATATCCAAGGTCTTTGTTTCAGACGTCATTCACTCTATTGTCACTCTTTTAATTTATTAACACACATAGCGTCTTGATTATCAATTAAATCAGATGAATTATTTCAGGTATATTGTATTAGTATTTTAAATTAATGATTATCTACTCTGGGTTCATTATCTGTTGTGGGGTAGTCTCCCCTACTAAATTATAGATCGACGTCGTCGAGTTACTGACAATTCCTCTATCTCGAACAACTCTATCTTCCCTCCTAGCTTCTTGTCTTCTGTTTCCTCCATTCTAACTATACCGTTGGCTCTTTAGAAAAGGGAATAATCTATTAGGTAATGCCAGGCTTTATGGATCTTCTGTTACTGCGAGAGACACTGAAATTCCATTTTAGTAATTCGTGACTAGAGGGTGTTTTTGAACAGTAAAATAATATGGAAAACAGATATAAAATTTGAATATAAATATTCCTCCCTCTTGAAAATTGAAGAAGTTCAACATTCAACCGAAGAGTTGAATTTTTAACGGAAAAAGATGAATTTTCTACAAAAAATAGTAGATTTATATTTTATCGATCGCCGATAATTATTTCGATTTATTTATTTTTACTATTACTTTCAATTTAAGTTGTTATTGAAGACACTATATCTTTGGTTGTTATGACTGACTTTCTCAATATAGGGCGTTAAATAAAAATTATTTCAGTAATTTTTCTACATTTCTAATCCAGTCGCAGATGTTCTTCTTTATCATGATATGCGCGTTATACTTCGGCCGATATTATTGTATGTACTATAGTCTACTCGATTAGATTAGATGAGTGACAAAATAGTCCCAGTTTGTGGCTACCGCAGTGATGTATTATAAAGCTTGAAAAAATATAAAGTAAAAATTAATTTAATTTTTTAATGAAAGTTATTATTTAAAGTTATTATTTTTTGAAGTTTGTATAGAAGTAACAGTTATGTCACCAAATATTGGATATGATTTGTATAATAAAAGTTTATTTATATTTAAAACACTTTTATTCTAATTTCATAATTTTCAAAATGTTTACGATGTTGTGAGATGATTATCTAAATTCAACCTTCAAAATTATATGTAAATGTGTTTCAAGTTTTTATCGAATTAGTTACAAAGATTATAAATAATTATTATTAACTATTGAATGATTAATTTTTTCCAAAAAAGAGAATTGCATAAAGATTGAATTTGAATTGTTTTCAATTAAGTCACATAAATTGATTATTTACATTATGGTTATGTGATGTAATATTGGCTGCTATTTTTATGATAGAAATATATTTTTCCTTTAAAATATCTCCATTACAATTATATAATTTTTTCAAATGTTTGTGATGTTGTGAAGTGAGTATCCGAATTCAATTTTCAAAATTATATGTGCATATATTCCAATTTCTCCTGGTATTACTTCGAAAGGTTATTAATGATTGAAATTTCCAGATAAATATTAAACACAAGTTATTCTAATATTTCAATGAAAATAATTATTAAATGCGCTCTCTATGTTATGAACTCATTAATTCAATATTAACTGTTTCTGTTGAAAATTGAATTTTCTGAAATTAGTTAAAAAAGAGTATTAATAAATTAAATTTAATAAAAGAAAAAACCAAATTTATAGAAAAATATGTATAAAGTAAAAATTATTTGAAAGTTTCAATGAAAGTAATTTTTTCATACTTTTTATATTGTGAACTGGTTAATTAAGGATTAGCTGATTAATTTTAACCACAATATTGAATTACATAAAAGTTTATTTAAATTTGAAATACCACTAATTACATTATTTTGGAAATGATTCTGATGTTGTGAAACGAGTAGTTTCTGCATTCAATTTTCAATATTATATGTGAATATGTTTTTATTTTTTCTGAAATTAGTATGAAGGTTACTAATATATTAAATTTTCAATGAAAATTATAGTCGAATGTTTATTATGTTACAAGCAGATTAATTAATTAATTATTTTTTTCAACAATTTTAAATTACATGATGATTGAATTTTAATTGCTTTTATTAGATTACATAAACTGATTATTTACCTCAAGGTTATGTAATTAACTATTGACTATAATTTGTTTAATAAAAGTTTATTAATATTTAAAATACCTCTATTCCAATTACATATATATTTTTAATTTTGGGATGTTGTGAAATGAGTATCTGAATTTTAATTTCGAAATTATGTGCACATATATTTTAATTTTCTCTATAATAGTTTAAAGGGTTATTAATAATTCAAATTTTTAGAAAAATATGAAGCAAAAATTATTTCAAAAAAATTCCACGTCATACTCGATCATAATAAAACAATAAACAATTTCAAAACTATACAGTATTAATATATATTAAAACTTGGACAATTTTGAATTTAAAGTATTTTAAACTAACAATCTTAAATTATTTATTCGAAGTCGATAACTTTCAAACATGTATGAATTACAAGTAAATTATTATTCAATTATGTGCAATTCATAATAATTGCATAATAATTGATGGAAAATTTAACTACTTAGTTAAAAATTAAACTATTTTCATGAAAATTTATCTATTTGGTAAAAAATTTATGTTTTTGTTAAAAAATCTTTTTTTCTTATTAAAAATTCAACTGTTTTGTAGAGGAATTGTCTTTTCGGATTCAAAATTCAATAATTCTGTTGAAAATTGATGTATTTTGTTGAAAATTCTTCTCGTTTGGTGGAACATTGATCTGGGTGGAAAATTAATCTTTTTTGTTAAAAATGACCCATTTTGTTAAAAATTCATCTCTTTTAGTTCTGAGATATTTTATTGAAATTTTAACTTTTTTGTTGATAATTCGTCTTTTGTTTGTTAAAAATCAACCGTTCTATCTGAAAATTTAACCATTCCATTTTTGGCCTGAATTGTACCTTAATAAGTTAAAATTCAAATATTTGGTAGAATATTCATGTATTTTATTGAAAATTAGTCTTTCTGGGTGAAAAATTAGGCTTTTTTTGTTCAAAATAAATTTTTTCTTGGTCAAGGATTAGACTATTTGGTTGAAGATTCTTCTATTTTTGTTGAAAAATACCTACTTTGTTTAAACTTATAATACTTTTGAAAAAATTAATGTTTTTTTTTCTTGAAGATTCAACATTTTAGTTGAAAATTCATATTTTTGGTTTGAAAATTGAACTTCTTTACAGAAAATTCGTCTTTTTGGATTGAAAATTCAATAATTCGGTATAAAACGTAACCATTTGGTTGAAAATTAACTTTTCCGTGTTGAAAATTGATATTTTTCGTGGAAATTTTAACTACTTGGTTAAAAATTACACTATTTTTATGAAAATTGGTTGAATCAAAAATTCTACAATTCTGTTAAAAAATGATTTATTTTGTTAAAAATTCGTCTTTTTTGGTAGAACATTAATCTTGATGGAAAAATCATCTTTTTCGTTAAAAAATTCAAATATTTAGTTGAAAATTCGTCTTTTTTAGAGAAAAATTAAACTATTTGGTTAAAAGTTGAACTACGTTGTTAACATTTTTGTTTAAAGTTTAGTTGAAGTTTTAACTATTCTGTTAAAAATTCGTCTTTTTTTTTGTTAAAAATTATTTCTTTTATCTGAAAAATTGGTCGAAAAATTCGTAATAAGTTAAAATGTTAAAATGATTCATTTTGAAATGATTTTTTGTTATTTAAAGTTCAACTTTTTAAGTTGAAAATGCACCTGTGTTCGAAAAAAATCGTCTTTTTGACTTGAAAATTTAACTATTTGGTTAATAGTTCAACTATTTTTTTTTCTCCTTGAAAGTTAAACTATTTTCTTGGTTGAAAGTGCAACTACTTTGTTGAAAATTAAAAAATATTGTGAATATTGAATTTAATATAGTAAAGCCAAAAGACGAATTCTCTTTTCAAAAATTGAATTTACAATCAAAAAATATGATTTCAGAAAAAAATTATTTTTCCACGAAATTCAAGTATTTTTACCCAACGAAAATGAAATTTGAATCTAAGAAAAGTATTTTTTTTTACCAAGAAAGGAGAATTTTCAACTAAAAAAGATCAATCTTAAAAAAATAGAAAAGAAAGTAACATTTTCAGTTAAGAAATTAATTTTAATACAAAAAAAAAGACTTTTCCACTAAACAGTTGAATTTTTAACTAAAGACATAAGCCGTCAATCAAAAAAATTAATTTTTAAGGATGTAATTTAACTTCCACCCAAGTAGTTGGATTTTCAATTCAAAAAGATTAGTTTTCAACAAAATAGTTAAACTTTTAACCAAGGGGATGAATTTTCAACTAAAAATATAAATTTAAAAAAAAATTATTTCTTAACAAAAATACTTAACCAAATCTTTTAAATAAAGTAGTTGAATACTCAAGCAAAGAAGAATAATTTTTAACCAAAAAGTTGCATTTTCATTTAAAAAAAAACAGAAAGGTCTACCAAAGCGGATGCATTTATAAATCAAAAAGGTAAATTAAAAAAATAGTTGAATTTTCTGTTAAAAAAGATTTTAGTTGACTTTCAAAATCAAAATATAAATTTTTAACCAAAAAGAAGAAGTTTCTACCAACAAAATTGAATTTACAATTCAAAAAGACGAATTTCTGCCCAAAAAGGATGACTTTTTAACAAAATTGTGGAATTTTCTACCGAAAAGTTGCATTTTTATCAAAAAAATATGAAATTTCTCTTAGAAAAGATGAATTTTTATTTAAAAATAAAACCAATTTTGAAAAAATAGTTGAATTTTCATTCAGAAAAGATTCCAGTTGATTTTTCAAGATCAAAATATGACTTTTTCAACAAAAAACAAGTTTTTAGGAACAAAATTAACTTTTTCATCCAAAAAGATGAATTTTTTTAACCAAAAGGTATGAATTTTTAACGAAATAGTTGAATTCTCTACCAGAAGATTTCAGTTCTCTTTTCAACACCAAAATTTTAAATTTAACCAAAAAGAAAATTTTCAACAAAGCAGAATTTTCAACCAAAAAGTATGACTTTTCAACAAATTTGTTGAATTATCTACCCAATAGTTGCATTTTCATCGAAAAAAATTTGAAATTTATCTTAATACAGTGGAATTTTTATTTCAAAAGTAAACAAATTTTTAAAGAATAGTTGAATTTTCATCCAGAAAATATTCCAGTTGACTTGATCAAAATATGAATTTTTTGACAAAAATAAGTTTCTACGAACAAAATTGAATTTTCTATTTAAAAACTAAAAATTTTCAACCAAAAGGTATGCATTTTTAATGAAATAGTTGAATTCGCTAGCAAATAGTTGAATTTTTATCCAAGAAAGGTGTAATTTCTGCTAAAACAGGTGAAATTTGTAATCAGAAAGACAAATTTCCAAAAAAGAGTTGAATTTTCAACTGAACAAATTTTTATCAATTTTAAACAACAAATGGACAGTTAAATTTTCTGTTAGAGAAATTAATTTTTAACCAAAATGATGAGCTTTAGACTGAACTGATGAACCTTGAACTGGAATAGTTGAATTTTACACCAAACTGAGGAATTTTCAACCATAAATTTAATTTTCTACAAAAAAGGCGAATTTTTCACACAGTAAATAAATTTTAAAATCAATAGTTTATTTCTAAATAAAAAATATCAATTTTTGGAGAAAAAAATAGAATTAAATTCTCTGTTAAAAATCTAATAGTTAACAAACAACAAGAAAAAAACAGATTTCAAGCAAAATAGATTTATTTTCTACTGGAATATTTAAATTTTTACTTTAAAAAATTGATTTTCAACAAAGTTGTTACATTTTCAACCAGAGATGAATTTTCAAATAAAATGATGAACCTTCAACGAAAAAATAATTTTTGACAAAAGAGTTCAACTTTTAACCACGTAGTTGAACAGTCATATATTATAAGTAAAAAAATGAAATTTATACAAAAAAAAAAGTTTTTTGAAACCAAAAAGATGAATTTTCAACAAGTGAAGATTTTTCACTAAAGAAAGAAAATTTTACCTAAATTGTTAAACCTTCAAGCCAAAAGTCGAATTTTCTCTACAAAAATTGAATTTATAACTAAAAAATATGACTTTAGCAAAAAATTATTTTTTCACGAAACTGATGCATTTTTACGCAACAAAAATGATATTTTAAACCAAGAAAATTATAATTTTTTTTTTAGAAAAAAAGTACAATTTTCAACTAAAAAAAGATAAAGCTTAAAAAAATGGAAAACTTACAATTTGAGTTAAAAACTTAATTTTAAGCAAAAAAAAAAAGACTTTTCCACTAAACAGTTGAATTTTTAACCAATGACATAAGCCGTCAATGAAAAAAATTTTTTTTAACAATGTAACTTAACTTTTACCCAATTAGTTGAATTTTCAATTCAAAAAGATTAATTTTCACCAAAGTAGTGAAACTTTCAACCAAAGAGATGAATTTTCAACTAAAAATATAACTCTTAAAAAAAATATTTTATTAACAAAGTGATTCAACCAAATCTTTAAAATTAAATAGTTGAATACTCGAGCTAAAAATAATAATTTTTAACAAAAAAGTTGCATTTTCATAAAAAAAATAAATTTCTACCAAAGCGGATTTTTAACCAAGAAATAAGTTTCTACTAAAAAATTGAATGTTCAATCCAAAAAGACGAATTTTTACCCAAAAAGGATGACTTTTTAACAAAAATCTGGAATTCTCTGCCCAATAGTTCCATTTTTATCTAAAAAAGATGAAAATTCTCTTAAAACAGATGCATTTTTATTTAAAAAGAAAACAAATTTTGAAAAAATAGTTCAATTTTTATCTAGAAAAGATTCCAGGTGACTTTTCCAGATAAAAATATGAATTTTTTGACAAAAAATAAGTTTCTACGAACGAAATTGAATTTTTCATCCAAAAAGACGAATTTTGCCAACCAAAAGAAATTAATTTTTAAAGAAATAGTTGAATTCTCTACCAAATAGTTGAATTTTTATCCAAGAAAGATGAAATTTGTACTAAAACCGATGAATTTTTAACAAAAAAGGACCCATTTTTTTAAAACGTTGAACTTTCATCCAGAAAAGCTTTCAGTTAATTTTTAAACACCAAAATATGAGTTTTAAACAAAAAGTAAATTTTCCACGAAATAGTTAAATTTTCAACAAAAGAGAATTTTCAACCAAAATAATGACTTTTTAACAAAATAGTTTTATTCTATACCAAACAGTTGCATTTTTATCCAAGAAATATGAAATTTCTCTTAAAACCGATGAATTTTTAATTAACAAAAAAAATTACAAAACAATAGTTGAATTTTCATCCAGAAAAGATTTCAGTTTTCTTTTCAACACCAAGATATTAAATTCAACCAAAATGTAAATTTTCTACAAAATTGTGAAATTTTCAACAAAACAGCAGAATTTTTTTTTGTCCAAGATGGATGTAATTTCTGTTAAAGCAGGTGAATTTTGAAAGCAGAAAATCAAATTTTCAAAAAAGTTTAAATTTTCATCCAAAGAAGATTCCAGTTCAGTTTTCAACACCAATATAAGAATTGTGAACTATAAGTTAAGTTTCTGGTAAATAGTCGATTTTTTAACCACAAAGTATGACTTTTTAACAAGATTGTTTAATTTCCAACCAAACAGTTTCATTGTTCAAGAAAAATGAAAATTTTACTGAAAAAGGGTGAATTTTTAAATAAAAAAAGACAAATTTTCAGAAAAAATATTTTTCATCCAAAAAATATTTCAGTTAACTTATCAGCAAGAAAATATGAATTAAAAAAAAAAGGTTTTTAGGAGAAGATTAATCTTCCTCGTTGAAAATTCACGATTTTGGTTGAAAATTCAACTTTGTGTTGAAAAATTAATATAATTCGTAGGAAATTTAAGAATGTCGTTAAAAAGTCATTTTTTGTTGGAAAATTCAATCTTTCTGTTGAAAATTCGTCTTTTTGGATTGAAAATCTAACTAATTTGATCGAAGAATTTATTCCTTTGCTTGAAAATTGAACCATATCGTTGAAAATCGTTTTTTTTATAATTTTTTTTCAACTGAAAATTTAAGTATTCCAGTTGAAGATTCTTC
>CAKNXH010051580.1:29830-48878 GCA_932178445.1 Andricus quercusramuli | reverse complement strand
TAGAAAACCAAGTAAATTACCACGAGTATTTTACTTACCCATCACTGGGTATGCGCCGTTTTTGAAACCAAGCTTCAGGGCACTAAGACCCTTTTAGCGAACACTATCTGAACTATTAAATCTATTGGCGGAAAATTCAAATGGCTTAAAATGAAAAGTTGATATTATACGTATATGATTAACAATTATATAACAAATAGGATTGTATACTGGTATTTAGGAAATTATAGACTAATTGCGTTTAAGATATACTTATATTTAAGTGTCAAATCTAAAGTTATGCATTCGACTAAATACTGCGCAGTTTTAGTACCCATAATAGATTTTGAGGTTATAAACCTGAGACCTTGAGCTATTTTTAGCATCATTAATGGGTCATGGCGCCAGTCAGATGCCATAAAAACCGACCCTTGGACTTTCAACAGGAAACCGTCACTCAAGATGATTGACGTGCATCCTGTCTAAAAGTCGAACTTTGGACCCAAGTCCTTGAACTGTCACTCACTTTGATTGCCTAAAACTAGTAGGAGGAGTAAAATGACCTCATTTATGATTGGTTATTTGGCACTAAAATTGAGTGACGTCAGCATACCCATTGGCTAAACGCTAAAAGTAGGGATGAATCCCGTCCAAAACGAGGTTTTAAATATAGATGTAGAGCACAAAAAGGCCCTATTATTATCTCTCGGTGCGCTCCTTTCAAATCTTGAACCTGCGAATCTCGTCTCTTCGAGTATTTATTTTAGTTTTGGACTTAGAAACTTTTAATAAGACTAGATAAATGTGATAGAATATTCGCGCTCGTGAACCGTGCTTTAGTGTTCGGCTCAGTCTAAGTGTTGGTGCTACGCTTACTTGTGTATGCGTTTAGGATAAAATTAATAATGCTTAATTATTAATTTAAAACGACTACGGTTGATTTAGTCAAGTGACATTAAATGGATTATGTATAATCCAGCTTCAGAATTATTCGACCCTATGGAAGTGTTCTCTGATTCTTAATACCAACCCTTTCAAATTCGCCGCGTCTACCATGACCACAATTGTCTACTCACGGATAGGGATGGGCGATTCTCTCGAAAAGATCGATTCATGAATCGATCCAGGATCGAATTTATTAAGATCGATTCAGCGAAAAAATCGAATCAGAAGAATCGATCTTGAAAGAATCGATCTTTTATCAACATTTCTGTTGGATGCTGTTGGAATATAAAGTGCAGGCAATCAGAGGAGGTGTGAAGCAAATTAAATGGAATTGGATATTGGAATATAAAAAGTACCACATTGCAATCCAAACCAAAATCTGATATTCGAACAACTAATATATAAATATGATTTTATTTACATTATTCTTTCTTCTGTCAAAGATAATATCTTTGCTTCGGTCTACTGAAATATACTCAAATATACTTATCTGTCATGGTCGAACAAACTATGGTCTCGCCACGCCCAAGTAAAAAAAAGTCAACCAATCAGACGGCTCGCTACACATGCAACTTTGATGCCATAAAAAGTTTCGGACTGAGATGCATTCTGGGGCACAAAAGGAAAAACTATAGGAGCAATAAAGATAAAAAATGTACGCCGTAGTCACGAAACTATAGGACGGACATATTAATAAATAAAAATGAAAAAATCGCTTTTTCGATTCTGGGGGTAAAGAATCGATCCAATAAAAAAATCGACTCGCAAAGAATCGATTCAAAACATCGATCTTTTGAGTGAAAAAGATCGATCTTTGAAGAATCGATCCAGAATCGCCCATCCCTACTCACGGAATAATATCGAGGAAAATGTTATACATGAACTATGAAACGTCGATGGATTATAATTAAATCAATTGATTTCACTACAAAGACAAATTCAGTGTTTGTGTTATTAATTTATTTAAACCTGACCTACTTTTCGCGGTTAATGGTTTCAACCATTCAACGACGGGTAAACGAATTCACGTCTTCGACGTATCAGTACGCTGTTCCAACGGATTTAAATCGACAGCAGCGCCTGGGACGTAACAGGAGCCCGCGTTGGGAAATGGGAATACCCGTACATCATGGCCATATGTACAAAGGTTTAAGAAGCAACTGCACTGACTTGCTTATCTGCTCGGGCTTACCTGCGCAACCGATAGTGAATGAGCACAATGGACCGGTTTCTAATAAGAGGTAAAAGGGCGAATGATGAACATAATAATGAACTCAGTCAAGAGCATCCAGAGAAGTCGAAACAGCCCACGAGTGGAGCTGATTTATCTTCGAAAAATAAGAGTGAGAATGCAAAAAAATCGAAAACCTTAAAAGGTAAACAGTATTATAATGTTTTTGAATGAAAATTATCAAATTGGTCTGTATTTTCTGCTCCCTTCTTTTTTCTCATATCTCCACTCTCATTTTTAAACAAAACTATCGTTTTTTTCTCAAAAAGAGACACTGGCCCCCTCTCCTGCCATCGATAAACCCACCTCGACGAAAGGACCCGTCAAACAGTGCATCTTTGCAATTTTTCCATCTAATAATCAAAGTGAGGTAGATGAATTCATTTCTCAAAATTCCAGACGAGCCTCATTGTTTGCACTGCATGTATAAAATAGTAATTTTAATAATTTTAAAAATAGTTCGTAATTTGCAATTTAAGTAGTCAAATATTAACAATAAATAACAAATGAGCACGTTAATTACCACTGTTCATTTTTTTAGAGCGTTCTGATATACTTAATTGGTTTTCAAAATTATGAAACACCGCCCCCCCCCCATTAAACCCCGGTCGATCACTACCCACGCTAAAAAAATACGTTCCGCCGGCCCTGTACGGCAGTTTTCAGTGGCTGATTTAAGGAAAAAGGCCCAGTGGGCAAGATTTCTTCAGCCCCCCCCCACCCCCCAGAAAATTATGTTGTGTCAGGTGTTCCATGGAAAGTTGACTGTCAACTGAATTTAGATGCGCGGGGCACCCGAGGGCCCCTTTAGAACATTTTTGATAAGTCAGAAATATTCGACAAACTTTGAGAAAAGTGTAGACGTTTTAAATAACTGATTGAAAGCCTTTCGTCGGGGGCGGGGGGGGCAGTGGGCAAGCGCGCTTTTGCCCACCTGTTAAATCCGCCACTGGCAGTTTTTATGCGCACTTCGAACTGTGCATCAGAAATGTAGTAAAAAATCTTTTTATTGCAGTTGTAAAGTTATATAGTCGTATAAAGTACTGCTTTACGGACTGATAAAAGGCTTCAAAAGCGACATTTTCGTGCCTCCCGGCTTACGAGGCCGCAGCCAGATTTTCTAGCTAGAAAAATCTAGGCTTTCCCTCTGCTGGCCCTCGACAGGTTATTGTCGTATGCTATTGGGGATTTAAACATGCTATGCGACACTGTCGGCCCCTACGCGAACTAACCAATATGGCCGTGGATGACATATCAAATACACGTAAAACATTACGAAACCCGGCAAAAACATAGCGTTTAAGTGTAATGATCGTCCAACTGAATGAATAAGTGCTGTAATAAGTAGCTCTGATGATCAAAATACTTCCGAGCTGATAATTATTTGCTCCGATAATGGAATTTGCACATCAGTATCGAAAATCAACAAGTTTCGGATGTTGTTGCGTCAGTGGTTGTGACTCCGAAGAGAATAAAAACCTCAATTTAAGGTTTCAAAAAGTGCCACAGATATACAGATTGGGAGTGTTAGAATAAAAAGGCGAAACTTATTTGGAAAAATTGAAGTTGCAGATAAACACAGTGTGTAGTTGAGAAATTTAAGTGCGAAAGATTGTAACGTTAAGAATTTACTCGTCTGCTCCTTCAATTTTAATGAAAATAATTACTGATTTCTAGCGTATGGTATACTAAATATTAATTAAATATTAATATTATTATTCAACGAAAATGTAACCATTATGATCTAGTTTTTTCTGTTTCACAGAGCCAGACGCATAAAAAGGATCTCTCAAACGAGACGCTATTCCTAGATCTTGTAATGCACAACTGGGAAAAATAAATAAAAATATGCCACCATTAATTATTAAACACCCTGTTGTTTCGTGTGGTTCTGAAGTTATAGCACTGCTTTCAAGGCACAATGAATATGTGACGCTCCCGATTGCGCCCTCGATAGATTGCCACCTTAGGGCCTCGATAGAAAATAGGAAATCTACACAGGACCTGTTAAGAACCAAGTTTCAATTTCTACCACAATTTTTTCCAGAGCAGCTGCCCTGGAGAAAATATATTATGAGACTATAAATCTCAACATTCTAATCATTTTTTTTTGCACAGAATGACTTTCTTCCATCATATAGTATTCACTCTAAGATGTACACCGTGTTTGGAAACATTTTTTATATTCACGCGTATAAAGAACTTTTATACGGATTGACCACACGAGACAGCTTAATTTCATGTTTTTTCTCAGTTTTCGAAGATTGTTCCTAGTTATTTAAAAATTCAAGCCTTCAAAACTAAATTTATAATTTAAAGGATTTTCAACAAAGTATCTGAAAATGAACGAATCTAATGAGGCACAATATAACAAATATGAAAGAATAATGTCCGACAATCTCAAACGTTGGATTTTAATTAACTGTACAAAATTCAAGCTTTTGAAATTAGAAAATCTCTAACAAATCGAAAATCAAAGCCATAAAAATTGAACCATTTTGA
The DNA here is from genome assembly GCA_932178445.1 of Andricus quercusramuli. Classification (NCBI taxonomy): domain Eukaryota; kingdom Metazoa; phylum Arthropoda; class Insecta; order Hymenoptera; family Cynipidae; genus Andricus; species Andricus quercusramuli. Next base: position 44,221 of record CAKNXH010051580.1, on the reverse strand, counting down.
TTTCAAGGTCTTGAAACTTTTTCTTTGTACAAATAGGTATAACATTTGAGATTATAGCATATCATTTTTTAAGTTACGACCCAACAGCATTATTCATTTTTTAACGTTGTGAATGAAAAATTCTTCTACTATCAAGGCCTTGATTTATAAATTATAAAATGTTGAGAAATTTGAATACGAAACCAAACAATTTTGTACATTTTAATTCAAAAGTATTAAATTTGAATTCTTTCAATAGGGTAAAAGGTACTCACTGGTCGATTTGAAGAAAGCATTCATCTCGATATTTTATTTCAGGTGGACGTGAGTTGCTAAAAAATATTAGTAAGGTAGGAACCGAATAAGTCTTACGTGCTCTTATGTGACATTTCCCAATCATTTCTTGGTGCAGTGGCCACCCTGTTATTAGGATGTATACATTATTTATTTAAAAATAAAAATAAAATAATACCTAAATGTAGGACCTACTGGAACTAAAAGACTTTAAAAGGTAAAAAGTATCCTAGAGAGAAAGTAATATTATTATTCAATTTCAGTGTCTACCAATGAAATCTAAATTTCCAAGTGAAGTTAACAAATCGCACACTCAGAAAAAAATGTACCAAGAAAACTGTTTTCTTGGATATACATGAACATTTGGTTGAATTAAACAAATTTTGGTTCATTTTTTTTAATCAACCAAATACTCCATCTACCAAATATTGGGTTGAAACAACCAAAAAATTTAGTTGGGCCAGGCGAGTATTTTGATGTCCATATAATAAACGTATTCTGTAGTTGAACGAACAAAAATTATGTTGATTTAACCAAATGATTTTCACGGAAAAAAGAGGATCGTTTTAAGAACTTTGTAAACCAGTAGTTCTAACTATTTTAAATTCAAACGCAGATTTTTTTGCGGTGAATTTGGTTAAAATTACTATTTTGTATTCAGGTAAGTTAAACAAAAATGATGTAAAATGTTGATCGATTTGAAAAGGAAAAAATTATATTATATATGATTACTGCACCTGTCCTGAAACCTAAATCTAGCGCACGCGTTAGTCAAGTAAGCTACGGAACCGCGTAGATTTTTCTGACAAACTCTCGGTCAAGCGGTTTCTCTGAGAAAACGACACCAGCTATGAATGTTTATTTCAAATTTTTTAAATTAATCTCTTACAGATGATATCTAATATTTTGTAACGATCTTGGGAAAAATATTTTGCTTAGAAGTATTAACTCATACAGTAAATATATTATTAGTAATTTATATTTATTATTATAAAATTATTAAAATTACATTTTTTTAAAGTACATATTTTGTATTATTGAAAATTAAGACTTTAAAAAATGTTTTCGAATGAAATTTTTGGAATTTTTAATTTGATTTTATTATCATCTCACTTTATTTAAAACGCAACATTCATTTACATAACTGATATATAAATAAAAAATAGTTTAAACATCGTAATAATATATCAAATGCAAAATCGAAATCACTATTTTAGGATGAGACAAAAGTTGAATAGAGATTCAAATTTAAATTGTTTGCATAACTAAAATTTTTCTCATGAGAAATGGGGACGCTGAATTAGAATAAAAACTGTTTGATACAAAAAATAAATATTCGGTTCCGAGAAACTAATGTTAAAGATCGCGATATCAAAGTAGTATGGTAGATTTTATTGTTGTTAAAAATCTGAAAAAAATGGGAAAATATATTTTTTTTCATTAAAATAGTAATGTCTACAAATATCAATGAGAAAAGGTTGAAAAAATTGTTACTGTGTTAAAATCGAAAAATAATTTGAACTGTAATTTGATTACAAATTATTTTATAATTATTGTTTCAAAAAATGATATGTCGAAAGCAATGCATTATTCTACTAAAAAAAATTCTTCGAAATAATATACTATAATATTTGAACCTGGATGACTTAATGAAGTACGATTCTAATCATTTTTAGTGTTATAAGAAATTTAAAATATCATAAACAGAAAATTCCACAGTAGAAATAATGTAAAAAAAGTATTTTTTACATTCTCATCTAGAGAAGGTATTAGATTTGTGTAAAATTGAACCCCCCCGGTTTTTGTCAAATGTCCACGTTCTGAGACCCCCTGAACCCAAATAACTGATTTTTACGAATGTGTCTGCCTGGTTGTCTGTCTGTCTGTTAGTCTGTAGATTTTCAGTTTGTTAGCACGATAACTTTCGAAATAATTAACCTATGGGATTGGGCTTTGGTATACTCTTGAAGCGTCCTAAAATGAAGGTGAAGTTCGTTAGCCAGCCATTTTGGACCAAAATTCAAAATGTGAGCACATTTTAAAAATTTGCTAGAACACTTTTTTTTTAATAATAAAAAATTCTATGGACGGTTGTCAATAATACTCAAGAAGGCGAACAAAATATTCTTATGACATTTTTCGATAAAATGAAAATTTTCAGAGTTACAGTATTTTCAATATCCAGAAGAAGAAAAGAAAATTAACATTTTTAGCCAAACAACGCACGATACGAAAAAAAGCCAAGACAAGAAAAATGTTTCTTTTCGCACGCCCTACAAGATTATCATAACGACTTTTTGAATTTTCATGAAAATCGAAAATTCACATTTTGATTGCACAAAAAATAATTAAAAATACAAAAATGCCATTTTACGACCAAACTATGCAAGATACGACAAATGATATTCGAACAAAATTTGTGCGTGAAAAAAAAGGTTATTGGCTCGTCGTTTAGAGACTTTAGAGGTAGGCCGGGAATTAGCGGATCGAAACATGGGAACCCCTACCTAATATAACGCTGCTGATGGCTGATGACCTTCTCAGCATAAAACGTCAACCAACTGTGACTGTCTGAGTCTCCATTTCTTGCCCTCTCCCCACCCGTAATCTTGAAGTAAGAGAACTACGAGAAACTATGCATGTAAGAAAACTAGATATTTTATGTGTACCTGAGACGAAGAAAAAGGTGTAGCGAAAAAAAGGGTTGCGAAAGTAGAAACAGAGAAAATGGGGTGTTCAAAAGCGGTTTTGAAATATGGTCAGGAGTAGATAGTGAATCACATTTTAGTCAAGAGGTCGGTTAGAATATGAATGAAGAAGCAAGACAACATCTCAAAGATCAAGGATGTATCGTCCAGATTTTCGTGGGTTAGAATGAAGGTAGGAATCAAAAGATTGTTTATCATAGCGTGCCACGCCCCAGTTGATAGTGATCAGAGAGATGTCAACGACGCCTTCTGGGACACTTTAAATGATACAATAAATACTTGCGATCATGGTGAAAGAATCCTTCTGCTAGGAGATATGAACGGATGGGTCGGCGTCCAACGTCAGCGTACAGAAACAGAAAGGGTGCTAAAAAATTCTGGGGATCCAACAAGAAAAAGCTATAACGGGGGAAAATTAGTTAGCTTATGCTTAGAAAAGGACCTATTTATTACAAATACTTGGTTTATACGTAGAATGATCCCAAAGTAAGCTTAGAGCAGGGATGAAGAAGAAAGAGAACCAAACAAACGAAACAAACGCGAAACAAGATTGAAAATTTACAGAAACCGGAAGTGCTGATAGATGTTTAGAATAAGTTAAACAAAACGTTTAGATAGGGCAACTTGAGAAGCGCTTATAAGCAATAAAGATATAGAGTGCGCATGGACTATGCTACGGGATATCATTGTCGATAATGCGAAAATTAACGTGAATAAAAAAAAAATCATAATGTTTGAAGGAAAAGGCGATAAAACAATTTGCAACATTGTTCTAAGTGATGAGAAATTAGAACAAGTTGATAAGTATATATATCAAGGTAGTCTATTCACTAGTGACGGGAAGATATATGGGGAGATAGATAGGCGCATAAACGAGGGTCAGAAGGTTATCGGTAGAGCAGGGTCCATTCTCAGAAAATAAAATTATATGAAAGAAAGCTAAAATGACGATAAATAATTCTATGCTTGTACCGACTGTGCTATACGGTAGCGAGACATGGACCTGTTAAGAAAAGGATAAGAGTAAAATTAACGTGATTGGCATGATACTTCTGCGCACAATTTTCGGGAAAACACTGATGGACAAAGTCCGAAATGAGACAATCCTCCAAGAATGTGATACAGGAGAGGCACTGGTTGATATTTTGGAAAGAAATCAGTTAAGGTGGTTCGGACATCTTGAAAGAATGAAAGATGAACGACTAACCAAACAAGTGAATAAAGGTGAAGTAAATGGAAGAATGCCCAGAGGTAGACCGCCAAAAGAATGGTGAGAATCTGTGAATGAGACATTAATCCGAAGAGACATAAGAAGCCATAGAAACACGAGAGCTTGCATGAAAAAATGCATGGACGTGAAGGAAGGTAGAGAAGTATGCCAGGACAGAAAAGTGTTGCGACAAATAGTTTATAAAAAGAATGTGAGTAGAGTGTATGACGCCTGAAACAAAAGACCTTGGATACTAATAGGCCCAAGTGTGGGACCGCACACATAACAATTTTGTGAGTTTCTTTACTTGGGGTGATCACTAGAGAGATTGATCAGCCACCTGGGTCGGAGCAGTGTTGCGGGACGAACGTGTTACTTTAATAAATAACACGAAAATTCTAGATCAATCTAAAAAAGGTATACCTCCTTCCCCACATTACTATTTTCCAACAGAGCGAATCACGCCTACCCCGAAAGGGAAATGGCCTAATGGTATAATAATAATTAACGTTTTTTGTCAAATGTCCATTTTTCAATAATCATTTAAAGATTTATCATATATATGTTCCAAAAACAACTTAGATACTTTTTTTCGCCCCTTTTCAGATAGTTGGAAGAAATCTTTCTGACTGTATGATTTATTAGAAAGATACGGAAATGTACGCTGAAGTGAAGGAATTTCCTTCTTCATTTTAAAGCAAATACAAATTTAGTCATTTTTATATGAAGAACATAGAACATAACATATTGTCGTTGCGAAGCGCGACAACCAAATCGCGCGCCGTGATCGCGCTCAAGCTTTTGAGTTTACATTAATCGATGAACAGAAACGAGCGTGGAGCGCAAGGCTTACATGATTTTTAAACTAAATATCAAGCGCGAAGCGCGAGTGTCTTGATGAGAATGTGTTCCTTAAGGTCGATAGAACCTTAAGTAAATTAGTTCCTCTTTCTATGTAAAACGTAAATAATTAAACCAATAGCATGTCATAACGATGAAGCTAACTAAGAGAGCATTAGCCCGCGAAGCGCGCAATAGTGAGCACACGAAGTGCGAAAACTAAAGTGTCAGGCAAATGTGTCCGAGCGCGTAGCGCGAGGTAAATATATTATCAAGCGCGAATATAATATATAATTCAGAATATTTTTATGTTCTGAAAATGTTGTACAAAACAAAAAGACAGTATCAAAGTATAAAGTAGAGTTATTCACTATGTTCATTTATAATAATTATCTCAACTAATATTATGATAAAAAATGAAACATTATAAAATAATTTCCGGCAATTTATTTCATATGTGAAAAATCTATTGTTTTACTGATAAGCAAGTTATAAGTCGTCCTTCTTTTTTAATTTCAAACGGATCGCCTACAAAATTTTGCGGAGGGGGCCTACACGTTTCTAGTTGTGCCACTGACCTTACTTACAATTTCAAATAGAAGGCTAACAATCTCGTGCAGTGCTTATTGCAATGCTAAAAAGGAGATCGAACTCACTTGCAAAAGTCAAACTCACAATTCTTCGCTTACTATTAAAATTAGTTATTCATACAGTTCACATTTTCAACTGTACTATTTCAAATAGTTATCGAAGCTACTTGTTCTAGTAATCTTTCTTTTTACATTTGAAGTAGTAATGCTGACTATAGGTTTCTGTATATTTTGAGATCACTATCTTATTCAGTATCAAAAACTATTTGAATTGTTTTTTGTATAATGCGAACAAGTAAACTTCAAGTTAACAATACATAAAAGTGAATCTAACTATCCACCCATTTCCGTGTTCTAAATGCATGATGTTGACGTGGATTTTTCTTCAAATCCAAGGATTTTCAACTTCGTTATTGGAACGTTAGGTAAACCAGCATTTCAAATTAGTATATTTGTAGGGATATTCGAAACTCTTGTCCTGTATTAAACGCATTTTCTATTAATGTTGGGCATGTATGTAGAATCCTTCAAGGCCACACATACAAAGTGGTGATCGAATGCACGTGGGACTGAAACCGAAGAGCGAACCAAGAGAGATCGAATCGGATTTCTTGCATAATTAATCGTGGCTGGGGGTATGGGTGAGCTAGCTCACTTCTTCTTCCTTCGCCTATACTCCTTTCCACCATTTTTACCTTGCTTTTCCAATATACTCTGCATCTAAAATTTCAACGAGATTACAATTTAAATCTATTGTAAGAGAAGAAGCTAGAGTTTTAATTAAATTGGTTTGTAAGTAAGATTAAAAGAAATTTCAGCTTATTATTTTATTTCCTCTTCCTGAACAATAGTATTTTCAGTTGATAACAAAATTCTTCTTCTATAATACTTTCATTTCAAAAGGTGAACAATTTCAATATAATTTCATTTTGTATAATCCATTTTTAACAATAATATATAGAATTAAAAATAAAAATATTCTACCTTTTTAATTCAATTTTTCTTGTATTTAATTCAACTGATACAGAGTGTGACAAAACTAACAAGGAAAGTACCTGAGGACACCTCACCGATTTTCTTCGTATATTTTGTAGTACAGTACAACCTGTCTAAGAGCTCCCTGTCTAAGAGCTCCAATGGCCTTGATGAGCTCGGACGCTTCCCCCACTACAAACCCTACTCACGCTGCCTCGAGAATTGGGCGCAAACCCTCCAAAAGAGCTCGCGATCGAGCGGAGCCTAATTTCAGTTTTTTCTCATTGAGAATGGTTTTATTAATATTATTTTTCTAATTTGCATGCAATAATTTGTATAATTATATATATATATATAATTATACAAATTATTGCATGCAAATTAGAAAAATAATAATATTTTTTGTCAAGGGTTGTTGATACTTCTAACTCCTATATAGTATAAGGCAGCTTTATTTTTTTTTTATAAAACTTTCAAGAAAACAAAATTATAATTTCATTTTAAATTAATATATAATATGTACATATTTTAATATGTACGTACGCTATAAACAGTCGTAAAACTGTCTAAAAACTGTAAAACGTTTATAAAAAAAGCTACGTTTTCATCGCCGCCGGCCGTGAGCTCTATTGCAGGTTACGTACCAAAACACACATTTAGCACACACGCGCAATTTCCCAGCTCGACGTCCAGTAGTGGGGGACCCCTATTTCTCGGAATTATTACCCCTAACCGCCCATGAGCGAGCTCTTAGACAGGTTGTACTGTACATAAAAAATTCTAGACACGTATTTTTTGTGACGTGCTAATTCGTCGATTTAAGAGGTGAAATACACCCTCAAAGATTAACCCCCAAAACAGTCTTTCTTTAATATCTCAAAAACAAATCAGAATTTTTTAAACAAACAAACGTCACCTTGCCAGACGATCACCTCACCGTCCCGAACGATGTTCATCTTTTGTGGATGTACAGCGACGTTTTAACTTATTTACCCAATTGTAAACAGTTGCAAACACAGGAAAGGATGTGCCTTGAACCTCATCCAACTCAGCTTTGATCTCTTTCGGTGTTAAGTCTTTTAAATGTAAATGTTTAATCACAACTCGAAACACAGTTTTTTCCATTTTTCTAAATCCAAAAAAGTTCCAGTATGCCAGGTGTACATGTGGATCATTTTATGTTTAAACCAAGTATGTATTTGTAATAAATAGGCCCTTTTCTAAGCATAAGCTTACTAATTTTTCCTTGTAACAATTTTGTCTTGTTGTATCCCCAGACTTACTTAGCACCCTTTCTGTATCTGTACCTTGACGTTGGACGCCGACCCATCCGTTCATATCTCCTAGCAGAAGGATTCTTTCACCATGATCGCAAGTACTTGTTGTATCATTTGAAGTGTCCCAGAAGGCGTCTTAGACATCTCTCTGATCACTATCAACTGGGGTGTAGCAAGCTATGATAAACAATCCTCTGATTCCTACCTTCCTTCTAACCCACGGCGATCTGGGCGATACCTCCTTGATCTTTGAGATGCTGTCTTGCTTCTTCATTCATAATCTAACCGACCCCTTGACTACAATGTGATTCACTATCTACTCCTGAACATATTTCAAAACCGCCTTTCAACACCCCATTTTCTATGTTTCTGCTTTCGCAATCCTTTTTCTTCGTCACATTTACCACCAATTTATTTTCCAAGAAATAAAAGTAGTAAGAGTTACAAGTTTTCCTCCTTGGCGACATTGGCAGAACTGAAACCTGAGCAGTGCTGCCAACATTCGCGCCGAAATATCGCGTCATGTTCTCGACCGTCGTCATTTTCATCTTAACCTTTTTGTGAATTGTGCAGTAGTGAAGACCGTGAAGACTATCGCATCGATATAAATTTACTAATGGACTTACTACTACTGCAAGTCTGCAATTTTAAATACACAAGAACTCCAATATAAGGCAGACTGATCTTGTTCTTCCTGAAACTGCTGGCCCACGCAGTTTCTCAGCGCACAAGCAATTGCAACAATGCGTGGCCACCCCGCACCATTCATCCAACGACGAATTTAGTGCACGGCCAGTGCGCGGCAACCCCGAAACTGGCCTTATATTAGGTCTTGTGTTCTTGTTCTCTTATAGGGTTCCTGTGTATTGAAATCATAGTGGTTTTTGATTAACATCCCAATGTGCATGTGGGTATATTTCGACATGACGTTTTATCAGGACCTGATCTCTATAGGAAGTCCTGAGGACACTCTTGTGTTCACTATAGAGAAATTATAGTAAAATTTACAATAATTTCATTATTGAGAAGTTCTAACTTCGCAATAGTCCACGAGCCAGTAATTTTAATAGTAAGGACTACTAATTTTAATAGTAGGGACTACTATTTTAAATAGTAAAACTTACTAATTGTAATAGTGAGGATTACTACTTTAAGTTGTGAGATCAACTAGCTTATTTGTGAGACTAACTAATTTAATAGTAAGACTTACTAATTAAAGTGGTAGGGCTTACTACCTGAAAATAGTATGTACCGTCCAAAGTTGTCGCGACAACATCTAAAGTAGTTGGCCCTACTACTTTATTAGTTGTCCCAAACAACTATTTCTTTCAGTGTACGTACATAGTTTCTCGTAGTTCTCTTACCTCACGATTACCGGGTGCAAAAGGAAGATTTTTTTTGTCCTGACTTTTTTTCGTATCGTACGTGGTTTGGCTGAGAATGTTAATTTTTGTTTCTTTTTTTGGATTTTGAAAATGCCGTAACTCTGAATATTTTTATTTTATCGAAAAATGTCGTGAGAATATTTTGTTTGCCTGTTTGAGTACTATTAATATCTGGCCATAGAATTTTCAAATATTATAAAAGTGTCCAAAGTGTCCAAAATGGCTGGCTAACAAACTAGACCTTCATTTTAGGACACTTGAAGAGTATACCAAAGCCCAATCCCATAGGTTAATTATTTCGTAAGTTATTGTGCTAACAAACTAAAAATCTACAGACAGACTAACAGACGGACAGACTAACAGACAGACAGATAACCAGACAGACACATTCGTAAATACCTGTTTTTTGGGTTCAGGGGGTCTCAAAACGTGGAAATTTGACAAAAACCGGGGGCGTCAAATTTTACACAAAATTAATACCTTCTTTAGATGAGAATGTGAAAATGAAGAAAACCGGCGAGGTACACCTCTGGAAGCAATAAATTAACTGCAGGGGTATCTCACCCCTTACAAACTTTAATTTTGGATTTTCCTACCAACAATACAATATACAGTCAAATTCAGCTAATTTGAAAGTTTCTGTATAAAAAATGTGAGAAAATCACATTCACCCTTGTAAAAAATAAGGCTTGTAACCCCTCGGTATAAAAAGTATTTCGCAATGAGTCTTTTTTTGTAAGAAATAATCTGACCTTTGTTTTGCTAAAAAAATTGCGATTTGTTTTTGAGATATTAAAGAAAACTGTATTTGGGGGATAAAAAAGAAAAAAAAGAGATTTTCGCAGATTTTTTGTAGTTTGTTTAAGAAATTTTTCCACTGTTTTACAAGCTAGTGACGTCTAATTTTTATCTGCGGAATCATCTTCGGAAGACTCTGTCTGCGGTGCAATTCTATGATTAAATACTAGCAAATACAGCATTCATTATTCAATGAATATATTAGCTATGTTGTGAACAATTCATTATTTATTGTCTAGCACATTTTTCTGAACTTGATATATTACATTGAGTGATACTTCATTTTCGTTACATTTGATTTTTCTATCGTTTATTGTTATTGCTGTTCAAAATGATCATGATTTTTGTGATTAAGGTTCAGATATTAGGTAAACAATGAACTTGCGCTATTTTTGTAATAATAAAAATAATCGAATTGGACAGGACGATTTTTCCCACGTACGAGTTTTCCCTTTGCCGTCACGTACTCCAAGCCCTGACGCCACGCCGCATCTCGCGACGCTCGACTTGCTTCCGCGGCATACTCCATCAATTTTTCACCTAGAAAAAATATCAAAATGACCGTGAGACTTTACTCAACAAACGCCCGTTTGAAATTTTCCGAAATTCTACCACTGAACAAAAATGAGAAACAATCAGCCAAACAATGTTTACTTACCTTGCTCTCCTTGTCGATCAACACGTGCAACATATGATGTAAAATCAATAATATCGACCGCGATTAGTTTCCCCAAAGCCTTTGATACAACCTACTCACGCTACATAGCACCACATGCCTATAAAGTGACAATGAACCTAGACGAACCGAATGAAAAAATCTTTTTGACATAAGGCGCAATGTGGAGTTAGGCCCTTTTTGTTCGCTCGGTACCCCTTGGGTTAAGGGTTAAGACGTTGACTGACTTTGATGAATTTAAAAAAATGGGAAAAAATTTTATAATTTTTTTGGTTTACACCCTCGAAACGGCGTTTGGTTGAGGAGCCAAAAATGTATAAAAGTCTTTTTCGAAAAATTTGTGGTATAGGCCCTTTTGTCCCCTGAACCCTTCAATTAGATTAGGCCTACTGGGGAACACCACGTAAAAAACGCAGCTTCGACTCGACCTCCATAGAGCACAGTGGGCAGAGAGACCACCAAAAATGGCCAAAAGTCAACTTCACAGTTATTAATGGAAGAATTATTTTTCATAATATAGATGAGTTGAAGAAACTTTTCACCAAATTTCATGATATTTTAACTATTCCTCTCAATTCTAGAGCGTTATGAATTAAAGAAATGTTTCGTTTTTGTTACTGTTTCTTGGAGAAAATCTTTGAAAAACTCGTTCATGATGTTACGAACCAAAATGTTACAATCATTGCTGCTTATTAGAGTGGTCATAAATAATTACGTTATAGAAAAGAAATCCAAATTTTAGCTCGGGTTTGAATCCTCTTACTTTGTACTCATGTATTTTAGGAATTCACAGCAATAGACAATTTTTGAATCAAAAATTCCCTGATGTTACACTTGGTATCTGAAGTTCTATAGTGCTTTTAGGTTCATTATGATGTGTACTATCAGGTTATTTGCCACCGTCTGCCACCATTGACATTTGACGAAGATATTAGTGAATGAAGTTGAGCGTGCACAGTGGGACAACCGAAAGTGTCCAAAAGTCAAATTTTTGTTTGGATCTATATAAAGCTTGGTATAAGAAGGTTTTTGAGGTCGTTGATTTCGAATTTGACGTCAAAATTAATAAATTCACAATGACGGATCCAATATGGCGCCTGAAATTTCTAAAATTTTACATATTCATATGGAACTGGGTATGAGGGGTTTCTGAAGACTCTGATTTCGAATCTGACGTCAAAATTCATAAATTTAAAATGGCGGATCCAATATGACGCCCTAAATTTCTCAATTTTTACTTAGACGACCGTGAATTAACCGACGAAGAAAAGTTTGACGTGGACGGAGATATTTAATTAGAGGCAAGAGGACTCATTTCAAAGTTTGATACAAATATGTAAAAATAAGAATACAAATACAAGTACAAATGAAAAAAAAATTCGAAATTTTAGGCACCATATTGGATTCTCCATTTTGAATTTAAGAATGTCTACGTCGAATTCGAAATCAGCGACCTCAGAAACCCCCTTACACCAAGTTCCATATAAATAAGTAAACATTTAGAAATGTCAGGCGCCATATAGGATCCGCCATTTTGAATTTATGAATTTTGACGTCAAATTCGAAATTAGCGACCTCAGAAACCCCCTCATACCCAGTTTCATATGAACATGTACAACTTTAGAAATTGCAGGCGCCATATTGGACCCGCCATTTTGAATTGATGAATTTTTATGTCAAATTCGAAATCAGCAACCTCAGAAACCTCCTTACACCAAGTTTCATATGAATAAGTAAAAATGTAGACATTTCAGGCGCCATATTGGATCCGCCATTTTGAATTTATGAATTTTGTCGTCAAATTCGAAATCAGCGACCTCAGAAACCTCCTTACACCAAGTTTCATATGAATAAGTAAAAATTTAGAAATTTCAGGCACCATATTGGATCCGCCAATTCGAATTGATTAATTTTGACGTCAAATTCGAAATCAGCGACCTCAAAACCCCCCTTATACCAAGTTTAATGTAAATTCAAACAAAATTTGACTTTTGGCCACTTTCGGTGGTCTCCCAGCCCACTGTGTAGTGGTGCGGAACAGAGTTCATTTGGTAACGTAACGCAGTAGCCTCCGGCTGAGCAGCACAACGGCTCGCCGAGTTTAAAGCTCGAGCTTTAAAAGTAAAAGAGACCCCGACTAAAAATAATTCGACTTGGCTAAGTCTTCAATTGCCATCCATCAAGACATGCTCAAAACGTTTTCTAAGTCTTGCCTGACTTTAATTATGTCTTGAAAAATTCTTTTCAAGAAGAAAGTGACAGATAAATGCAAATGGCGGTGTGAAACACCGCCATTTACATTTATCTGTCACTTTCTGCCCTAGGGTTGAAAATTCGATTGTCGACCCGCTCCACAGGAATCTTAAGATTTTTATGATGAAAAATTGTATGCATGACTCGGGCCGAGGCAACGATTTCACTCGTGTGTGTGATATCAGCCCTCGCTTCGCTCGGGCAGCTAACTTCACACTCGTGAAATCGTTGCCTTTCGACCCTCGTCACGCAATATACTATTGTGACCAGTCATAGTTGTGCCTTCCAGTCCGGGTGACGGACAACTTTGCACGTAGAAACTTTGCACGTGCCCAACTGTGCACGTCGATGGCCGGACGGACAACTGTGCACGTCCATCTGTGCACGTCCATGACCACAGGAGCCCATCTGTGCACGTCGAAATTTCGACGTGTACAGTTGTCATTTGGACAACTGTGCACGTGCACAGATGGTACTTGGACAACTGTGCACGTCGAAATTTAGACGTGCACAGTTGTCACTTGGACAACTGTGCACGTGCAAAGATGGTACTTGGACAACTGTGCACGTCGAAATTTAGACGTGCACAGATGGACTCTTGTGCACTTTGCCGTGCACAGATGGACTCTTGTGCACTTTGCCGTGCACAGATGTCACTTTCCTAACTTTGCACGTGCACAGATGTCCCTTGCCCAACTGTGCACGTGCACAGATGTCCCTTGCCCAACTGTGCACGTGCACAGATGTCACTTGCCCAACTGTGCACGTGCACAGATGTCCCTTTCCCAACTGTGCACGTGCACGGATGTCACTTGCCCAACTGTGCACGTTTATCTCCTTACGTAAGGGTTGTACTTAAGTAATTCAGAGAGTTCAAGGAATTCAGAGAATTCAGGGAATTCAGAGAATTCAGGTTATTCAGATAATTCAGGGAATTGCGAGAATTCAAGAAATTCTAGACATTCAGCAAATTTAAATGCATTCCGCGAATTCTAGAAATTCAAGGAATTCAACGAATTCAACAAATTCAAGGAATTCAGAGAATTCAACAAATTTAACGTATTCAAGGAATTCAGAGGAAGCAAGGCATTTAGCGAATTGGAGGCATTCAGCGAATTGAAGGAATTCAGAGAATTAAAGGAATTCAGAGAATCCGAAGAATTCACAGAATTCAAGGAATTCAGAGAGTTCAAGGATTCAGAGAAGTCAAAGAATTCAGAAAATTCAAAGAATTCTGAGAATTCTGAAAATTCGAAGAATTCAGTCAATTCAAAGATTCAGAGAATACAAGGAATTCACAAAATTCAAGGATTCAGATAATTCAGAGGATTCCGAGAATTCAGAGAATACAAGGAATTCAGAGAATTCAAGGAATTCAGAGAATTTAAGTAATTCAGAGAGTTCAA